>SJYA01001149.1:77728-207405 GCA_006410615.1 Neotragus moschatus
ACACCCTCTCCAGCATTTATTGCTTGTAGACTTTTGGATCGCAGCCATTCTGACTGGTGTGAAATGGTACCTCATTGTGGTCTTGATTTGTATTTCCCTGATAATGAGTGATGTTGAGCATCTTTTCATGTGTTTGTTAGCCATCTGTATGTCTTCTTTGGAGAAATGTCTATTTAGTTCTTTGGCCCATTTTTTGATTGGGTCATTTATTTTTCTGGAATTGAGCTGCAGGGGTTGCTTGTATACTTTTGAGATTAGTTGTTTGTCAGTTGCCTCATTTGCTATTATTTTCTCCCATTCAGAAGGCTGTCTTTCAAGCCTTCTATTTTAAGTCCAAGATTTCAGTGCTACCCCAGGGTAGGAATATTGCAAAGAGGCTAAGTATCAGGATGCTGGAACCCAGGTGCCTGGATTCAGACACCGCTTCTGACATTCACTCACTGTGTGACCTGGAGTGAGATTATTTTGTCATTCTCTGTCTTGGCTGCTTCATCTGTAAGCCAGAGTAAATAATAAGGTCTTCCACACAAAACAGCACTTCATACAGAACCTGGTACTAACAACAGAATTAGTTATTATTACTCTAATTATTGACAAAATTTGATGGTTTCTCTCATACTCTACATTTCATGAAACTATTTGACTCAAAAAAAATGTACCTGGTCTCTGGAGAATACGAAGCAAGGTTTGTTGATTGCCTACAGGGAGAAGTGGGGACAGACAGGGAAGGAGGCTGAATCAGCCAAGGTACTCAGGAAACAGAAGCCACATGAGTTATTTGATCAGAGAAAATTTAATATAAAGAATTGTTAATGTAATATAAAACTATTTACCAGGTGACTGAAAGGTAAACATCGCAAGGTCTCATGCAGTAACAACCATAGGAAGGGTAACCCCCTCTTCCAGTGAATATGGGGGAGTGCCAAGGGAAGAGTTTGTGAATATGGGGGGGGGGGCAATGAATAGGACTTCCCTGATAGCTCAGCTGGTAAAGAATCTGTCTGCAATGTAGGAGACCCTGGTTTGATTCCTGAGTGGGAAGATCCCTTGGAAAAGGGAAAGGCTATCCACTCCAGTATTCTGGCCTAGAGAATTCCTCGGGCAGTATAGTTCATGGGGTCACAAAGAGTCAGACACAACTGAGTGACTTTCACGTTCAAGGGAAAAGCTGGAATTAAGTGTATGATTCAAGCTTGTAAGTTGGGGAGAGGACCTATCACGTGCCAGGACACAGACCTCTGAGGAGGGAGCAGCAATGGCTAGCGCTGCGTCTTCCAGGGAGGTACAAGGAGGCTGAGATTAGAAAAATCACAAGATTGGAATCAGCTATTTCTTCAAGGCAGGATGAAAAAGCAATTATGATAGGGTAGGGGGATTGTTCACAGCGCAGGAAGCAGATAAGAACCCCACAGGAGGGGCAAGTTTCTTCCACCTCCTCTGGCTTTAAAATCTCCCTGACACTGGGAAGGTCTCGCATAAGGCAGCTTACAAAGTAGAAACGTACTACGCAGAGCCCCAACATCCAAAAGCTGAGTATAAAAGGATGGGTCTGGAGCCGAGAGACAACAATGTAGAACTGGTACAGAGGCTTTAAAGTGAATAGTTGAGTGACCTCTGGAATTTCGGTCCCTATAATATATTAGCCAACTTAAAAATATATATAAATTTCAAATTTAAAAGAAAATTTAACATCTGTCACTGAGTGTGGCTGTGATATATGCTTGGCACAAAATCAGTGCTTAATACATTTATTGAGTGAATGGGTAAATGGGAAGAAGCAATTCCTAACTGCATGCAATTACAATCATTTTGCAAAAACTACTCCATGCATTGTCCTGGAGGTCAAGGAGACAGTGGGAAGCACACAGTCCCTACGTCCATGGTGAGGGTAGGGAATAAATCTAACAATTAGACAAATGAGTTAAACACAGAGAGTATGAAGGGAACAAATGTGGTAAGAGCATGGTTAATGCAGGGGTGTGGATGGTGAGCTTCTTAGATAGGATACGAGGTCCTCTCTGTGATCATAATATTTAACTGAGGTCTGTGCATGCATGTGCGTGTACTAAGTTGCTTCAATTGTGTCCAACTCTTTATGACCCTATGGACTATAACCCATCAGGCTCCTCTGCCCATGGGCTCCTCCAGGCAGGAATATTGAAGTGGGTTGCCATACCCTCCTTCAGGGGTTCTTTCCGACCCAGGAATGGAACCCACATCTCTTAAATCTCCTGCATTGGCTGGGTTTCTTTACCACTAGCGCCACCTGGGAAGCCCAAATTGAGGCCTAATGGATGGCAAAGGAACAGCCTCCCAAGATCTGGGGGCAAAAGGTCATAGGCAGAGGGAAAAGCAGTTGCAAAGACCTTGACACAGGAGAGAGCTTGCTGCGCTTCAGACAGTGATTGATGACCTGGTGACAAGGTGTACTGAGTGCCAAGGATGCTATGGGTTGGGTCAGTTGGGCTTTGTAGGCTACTGGGGGTGGGAGGCAGTATCTTTTAATTTAAATGTGGTTAAAAGTAAACATTGTAGGGGCTTCCCTGGTGGTCCAGTGGTTAAGAATCCTGCCAAAGGAGGAGACACAGGTTCAATCTCTGGTCTGGGAAGATCCTACATGCTGCAGGCAACTAAAGCCTGTGCACCGTAACTACCGAGCCTGTGCTCTAGAGCCCAGGACCTGCAACTGGGCTGCATGTGCCCATGCAGCTGAAGCCTATGTGCCCTCGTGCCTGTGCTCCACAACAAAAGAGGCCACCACAGTGAGAGAAGCCTGAGCACTGTAACCAAGAGCAGTCCCCGCTCACTGCAACTAAAGAAAAGCCCGAGCAGCAACAAAGACCCAGTGCAGCCAAAAATAAATAAATACAAACTTTAAAAAAAGAAAAGAAAGAAATCTAGCCATTAAAAAAGATTGTAGTATTTTCAACACAAGTGGTCATCAAATTTTAATTTCTCAAAGGTAACTCTGGCTCTTGGTACTGAAGGATCCCAGTGGATCAAGGCTGGAAAGAAGGACTGTATTTGTTTCCCAAGGTGGACACAACAAATCAACACAAACCACGTGGCTTCAAACAACAGAAATGTGTTCGCACAGTTCTGGGGGTCAGATGTCCAAAACTAAGGCATCAGGAGGGTGGTACCTGCTCCCAGGCTCCAGGACAGCCTTGTTTCTCCATCTCCTGTGGCCCCTTGGCTGCAATAGCACAGCTCCAGGCTCTGCCTCTGCCTCACATGGTCTCCTCTCTGTCTCTTCTGTCCAGTGAGTCTACACTTCTCCTTTTCTTATAAGGGCATCTGCTATTGGATTTAGGGCCCATCCTGTTAATCCAGAATGATCTCATCTTCAGATTCTTCACTTGCATTAAATCTGCAGAGATCCACTTTTCTTTTCTTTTTAAACATATCATTAGTATTATGATGACCAGAATGCTGGACTGAGTAGCCGTTCCCTTCTCGAGGGGATCTTCCCAGCCCAGGGTTCGAACTCAGGTCTCCCACATTGCAGGCAGATTCTTTACCAGCTGGGCTACAAGGGAAACCCAAGAATACTGGAGTGGGTAGCTAATCCCCTCTCCAGGGGATCTTACCAACCCAGGAATAGAACCAGGGTCTCCTGCATTGCAGGTGGATTCTTAACCAGCTGAGATACCTGGGAAGCCCTATTATTAGTATTATGATGACCATAATTTTTTTTTTTTTTTAATTGCACTGGGTCTTTGTTGCTGCACTCAGGCTTTCTCTAGTTGCGGTGAGCAGGAGTTACTCTTCATTGCAGTGCACAGGCTTCTCTTGTTCCGAAGCAATGGTTTCAGTAGTTGCAGTGCTCAGGTTCAGTAGTTGCATCATGCAGGCTCTCTTGCATGTCAGCTTCAGCAGTTGCAGCACTCGGGCTCAGCAGTTGCGGCTCATGGGCTTTAGAGCTTGGGGTTAGTAGTAGTGGCACATGGGCTTAGTTGCTCCACAGCATGTGGAATCTTTGCAAACCAGGGAGTGAACCCACACTCCCTGCAGATTCTCATCTGCTGCACCACCAGGGAAGTCTAAGATCTGTTTTTCAAATTAGGCAACAATCACAAGTTAGGGGTTATATCTTTGGAGGGCTACCGTTCAACCAACCAGATTCGTGCTGAGATTCGGTGGGAATACAGGTAAGAGACAATGATGGATTAGAGACGTAAACTGGTGGTGGAGAAAGGTGGATAGGTTGGATGGAGGGTGTGTTAGTCAAGGTTTTCCAGAGAAACAACCATCAGTGCAGATGGTGATTGCAGCCATGAAATTAAAAGACGCTTACTCCTTGGAAGAAAAGTTATCACCAACCTANATACTTGTATAACTGTCTTTTCATTTCCTCCTTTAGACTGTGAGCTCCTTGAAGGCAAGGTCCATCTTTCATTTCTGCGTCCTCTGTGAATAGCACCTGGTAAATATCATTGTTGAATGAAAATATGAACTGACTAGACAATCTCAGAGCATGCTGCCAGCTCTGATACTCTATGAGCAGAGAAAATTTCAGTAAGTTTTCCCGTGGTGTTGGAGAAGACTCTTGAGAGTTCCTTGGGCTGCAAGCAGATCCAACCAGTCCATTCTGAAGGAGATCGGCCCTGGGATTTCTTTGGAAGGAATGATGCTAAAGCTGAAACTCCAGTACTTTGGCCACCTCATGTGAAGAGTTGACTCATTGGAAAAGACNGAGTTCCTTGGGCTGCAAGCAGATCCAACCAGTCCATTCTGAAGGAGATCGGCCCTGGGATTTCTTTGGAAGGAATGATGCTAAAGCTGAAACTCCAGTACTTTGGCCACCTCATGCGAAGAGTTGACTCATTGGAAAAGACTCTGATGCTGGGAGGGATTAGGGGCAGGAGGAGAAGGGGACGATCGAGGATGAGATGGCTGGATGGCATCACAGACTTGACGGATGTGAGTCTGAGTGAACTTCGGGAGTTGGTGATGGACAGGGAAGCCTGGTGTGCTGCAAATCATGGGGTCGCGAAGAGTCAGACATGACTGAGCAACTGAACTGAACTAAATTGAATGAACATGTAATTGAGGGCAGGAGGAGAAGGGGACGACAGAGGATGAGATCGTTGGATGGCATCAACGACTCAATGGACATGAACTTGGGTAAACTCCGGGAGTTGGTGATGGACAGGAAGGCCTGGCGTGCTGCAGTCCATGGGGTTGCAAAGAGTTGGGCATGACTGAGAAACTGAACTGAACTGAACTGAATGAACATATATCGGGGTTTTAACCTCAATGACAGGGTGTCATATATTTCAAAATTTCACAAGGTAGTTAATAGCTTTCTAAAATTTGAATCATTGGAATACTAAAGTTCTTGCCTTCATGACTCCTATACGGTACTNTGGGCATGACTGAGAAACTGAACTGAACTGAACTGAATGAACATATATCGGGGTTTTAACCTCAATGACAGGGTGTCATATATTTCAAAATTTCACAAGGTAGTTAATAGCTTTCTAAAATTTGAATCATTGGAATACTAAAGTTCTTGCCTTCATGACTCCTATACGGTACTGATGCAAACTATAATAAAAGTATCTAAAACTCATTTTGAAGAACTGCTCTTTAGTTTCATCTGTACATGCTGGTTTTTCTTCCTTCAGTGCTCAGTGCCCTCTTAATCTAGTTAACTAACTCCTTTTTATCCTTCAAACTCTCAACAGGTGTTACCTCCCTCCTCTGCGAAGCCTTTTTGTGGTTCAGTCTATGAGGAGAAAAGCAGCCCTCTCTCTTTCAGTTTCCGCAACATCCCATGTCTGTCTCACCACATGATTCCTAATTTACTACTGCTGTACTATTCATGTCTTGCTTATCTTTTTCTCCAATGCCTGGCATACAGTTACTGAAAAGCCTTNTATATATATATACACAGAAAGGAATATATATACATACTGTAAGGAACTGGCTCATGTGATTATGAGACTGGGAAGTCCCCAGATCTGCTATCACCTTGCTGGAAAACCAGGAGAGCCAAGATACAGTTCCAGTCTGACTCTGAAGGCCCAAGAACCAGGAGAACTGATGCTGTAAACTCCAGTTCCAAAGCTAGCAGGCTGGAGATGCCAGAAGAGCCCCTGTTTTCTTCTCAGAAAGAAAGCGGTGGCCTTGCTCCTGTAGCCAGGCAGAGGGCGTCCCTTTTCACTCAGTCTTTTCTGTTCCAGTCAGGTCCACAATTTATTGGATGAGGCTCACTCATATTAGGGAAGGTAATCTGCTTTACTCAGTTTACTGATTCAAATGCTCATCTCGGCCAGAAACACCCTCACAGACATACCCTGGTTAACAGTTGGCCGGTATCTGGGCACTGTGTGGCCCAGCTGAGTGGACACATAAAACCGAGCAACACAGGTGGAGAGGAAGGGAGAAAGGGAATGAGGGGTCTCGTGTTCCAGGAAGAGATATATACTGCATAGCCTAGTTCAGGACCAGGTGGCAAAGGTGAAGAGAGTAGAACTGGGAGAGGCCAGAGGCTAGTGGATGCTACGCTATGGAGGGGAAAACTGAGTCACTGCCTCAGCACTGAGACTCTCTTGCAGCCTCTGTCTTCCGCTATCTCTAGAAAGTTATTTCCCTGCTGGCTCCTGGGGCAAACAGCTCCCATCAGGAAGGAATTTTCTGGCGGTGAAGGCGTCATCACCAAGCAGATGCATTGGCGCAGAGCTGGAGTACACTGGGCACCATCTTTGGATAGGGAGATGGAATCTTTGAAAACCTTCCCTCCGCATCTCCAGCACACACAGGACTGCTCGGGTTTATAGAATTAATACTAAGCTAATGTGCTGTACCAATTCTGCAGTGTTCTGATTCCAATCTGAGTGGATGATCCCCTCACCCATTTGCAGTTTCTGTGGGTCAAGAATCCAGAAGCAGCTGAAACTGCATGGTTCTGACTCAGAGTCTCTTATGTGGTTGTAGCCAAGATGTTGACTGGGGCCGCAACAGTCCTCTGACAGCTTGACAGGATGCAGGCTATTCTGCCAAGATGATCCCCTCACATGGCTGTTATCAAAAGATCTCACTTTCTTGCCAGCTGTTCAAAGGAGACCTAAGTTCCTCACCATGTGAGCCTCTTTCTAGGGTGGTTTGAGTGACCTCACAACATGGCAGCTGGCTCCCCCTAGAAAAACTGATTCCAGAAAGAGCAAGGAGGAAGCTGCAGTGCCTTTACTTATCTGCCTTAGATGTCACCCACCCCATCATTCTGGCCACATTCTATTTGTTAGAAGTAAATCACTAAGTACAACCCAAACTCAACGGGTATGGAATTCAGCTCTAAATCTTTTTTCAAATTTTTGTTTATTCATTTTTAATTATTTTTGGCTGTGCTGGGTCTTTGTTGTTGCACGCAGATTGAACTGCTCTGCGGCATGTGGGATCTCCCCAGACCAGGGGTCAAACCTGTGTCCCACGCAGATTGCAAGGCAGATTCTTAACCCCCAGGCCATGAAGGAAGGCCTCAGCTCCACTTCTTAAAGAGAGAAACATGATATAACTTGTGGACATATTGCAAATGTCCAGGTATGTCAGGAGCTTGTCTCTGACACCAAGCAGGCTCTGAGAACTGGTTACTGTACAGTGTGGGATGTATCTTTTATAACTTGCTTAATGTGGAAAACTATTGAACCACTGATTGGGATAATATCTCTCCTCTTTCCTCTGAGCTGGGTGGCAAGAACATCAATAACAGCAGCATCAATAAAACATCAACAGGAAAAACGGCACCTTATATTTGCTAAGCAAATGTGAGAATGTTGGCATCTCAAGAGCAGGAGCATCGCCTGTTTAGTTCTCTACTATATTTCTAGCAGCTAGAAGCAGGTGCTCAATAGTTAGAATTGAATGAAGGTATTTCTCATTCTAATGTCACAAGAACTTTATGAGGTAGACACTGTTATTGTTCCCATTCTACAGATGGGAAAATGGAGATACAGGGAAATTGAGTGATTTGCCAAAGCAACGTAGAGTGGTAAAATTATAGAATACCACTATTGGTGGAGTGGTAGAACCCAGACAATCTGACTCCAAACATCACCACTACCCTCACTGGCCACAGAAAAATTAAATGATAACTTGTAATTACTGAACCAGTACTGGTAACAATGGGTTGGCTTGCACTAATGGAAGGAAGATGAGGCCTGAATTAAAACAAAATACTGGATAATCCAAAAACCATTTTCATTTGGCTCAGGAATACAGACAGAGACATATTCTCAGAGGAGCAGCTATATTCAAACCATTTGGAGTTTACCCCAATCTGTATCCAGGGCTGACATTCTCTACAAAGGATCCTCAGAGGATCCAGATCTTGCCCTCTCAGATGCCTGGAGCCAGGGCATCCCTCAGATTCCCCAGCAAAACAATGCCCACCCACATTTCTGGAAGATATGTTCCTATATGTCAGTCTCTTCTTCCTGAAGTCTCACTTATAACACTTGTTTTGAAAATAGTGTATTTCTTCCTGTTGTACCTCAAGGATGAAAGCATATACCTCAATTTGAAAAAAACACCTATGATGCTCCCTGGCAAACTCCACACGAGGATCAGGGGAAGGTCCATTTCTCAACACAGGCTTGAAGGGCAGGCTGAGAGCTGCTCATGTCACAGGATGAGATCCGGCTCATATTCTGACTTATTTACTATATCCAACTCTGCTGGTTTCTCAGAGGCCCTCCTGTAGCAACCACAGGCGGTTACCACTGCGAACACAGCCCACGTGTGGAAGCGTGAGCTAGCGGAGACAGATGCTTGTCAGGCCAGCTTCAGCTTGAGGTAGAGTGCAAACTTCAAGTGGAGACCTGGACCTGTATGGTTTCAGCTCAGCTCTGGTCCCAACTCAATAAACCATAAGCAAGCCACTCACTCTTCTGGATTCAGTTTCCTTCTCAAGACCTCAGAGATACATGCAGGGCTTTCCTTCTCTAAGGTATGGGGTGAATATGCTAAAGGGAGCTCAGTCCAACGTGGGTTCAGGTGAAAGCTGAACTCTGAGAAAACTGGCCGGAGAATCTCATGGGTTGAGTACGATTTGAAGACATTAGTTTAAAAGAACTATTTTTTTCCCCTAAATTTAAATTAGTTGCTAACAGTAATGAAAGGAAGAGAGGGAGGGAGAGGTGAAGAAAGAAAGAAAGAAGGCTTTATATTTTTAAAAGTTCAGATATCCAGGAACTGGAAACTCTAACATCAGATGGGTTGCATTCCCATAGGAAACAATGAACCAGAGCTGAGTAACAACTGGCACTGATTTTAGACAAGGTGGTATCTCCTCTGACCCATTTGCCACAGTCTCCACCACTCCCTATTGTTTAATCGTGTTCCATGTTAATAATTATGAAAATGTCATTTAAGTATTTTATTTGCTTTTTCAGTATATTACAGCACTCATGTTGAAATAACAAGACTTCCTTTCTGTAAAATTTGGCCTTGTTCATAACAAAAGCTGAGTTTAGGGTGTGCCCTTGCTTTGCAGATAACTTGGGCTTGGTCTGCTAGCTGGGTAATCCTGACTTCTATAAACTTTTGGGTTTGGGGCTCCTATCATGTCTCATGTGGTAGCTGACCAGCCTAGAGAAGTGTCAGAATACTGCGAGAAAAGAGGGTACAGAGAAAATGTGGGGTTCCTATTCCACCTATCCTTAATCCATAACCAAATGAGACATGGCCTCAAGGGGATAGGGAGAGGGGTGGGTAGAAGTCCAGTCTTCCTTAAGAATTAGATCCTTCCATTCCAGCTCTACGCAACACTGAAGTTTCCACCTGGTGCAGACAAACCTTAGCTGGCAAGCTGGTCACCCTTTCGAAAATAAAGTTCCACTGGAGTCCAGCTATGCCCATTTGTTTGCATGTTATCTATGGCTGCTGTCACCCTCTGAAGGCAGCAGTGACTCAACAGAGACCGTGTAGCAAGCCTGAAATATTTGCTATCAGCCCTTTATAGAAAAAGTTGCCAATCCCTGTTCTAGCAACTTGAAGTTGCAAGGAACAGAGATCCATTCAGGTTAGCTCAAGCAAAGGATGTTTGTGGTCAAGACATATCAGGGAATGTGCTAGATGCCAGGGAAAGAAACCACAGAGAAATCAGGCCTTGGGGGAACAAAGACTATAGCTGCAGATTTTTCTTGTGGGATTACTGCTTCTTTGTTTCTCCCCTGGTCTCTCTCCACTGCTACTTTCCTCAACTTCCCTCGCCTGCCCCCAGCTTGCACAAGGCCCCTCAGAGCTACCCATGCCCCTTCCACATCACACAATCCCAAACAGCCTTTCAGCATTGACCTCCATTGCAAATGGCCGCTGCTTCTGAGGTTTCCAGTTCTGAACTCCCAGGAGAAGAATGTGATTGGCCCAGACCATCTTTTCAAGACTACGATTCTTGGAGATTCCTAGCCAGCCTGTGACTGTCCCCTCCCCTCAGTCAGGAGGCTACCCCTGGATCCATATCAGTGACTAGGGGCTTTGTCACATGAAGTAAAAAATGCTGTCCCCTCAGCAGTGACAGTAGGTACAGAGCCCTCCTTTAGAAGAGAGGGCCACAGGGCAGGAGCCCAGACTTAGTGAACTCAGCTTGTGACGGACCGAAGAGAAGAAGCCGAAGAGAATTGGTCTAGTTCTCTTATTCACAACATTTACCAAAAAAGCCAACCTCTGAATGATCAACATATGCCCTGGGAGAAAGGGGATGAATCCCCCTTACAGTTTGTAGATGGCTATTTTGTGAGCAGAGGACCAACCCCAACTGAAGGAGAGATGAGCAGATCAAGTATGGCAACTGGTAGAATTTCAGAAATCACTGTCTTGTCCTACCTGGACCAGCAAGAGAAGCAGCAGAAAGAAATCTAGCCTGGCAGATCTTATCCTGGCTTTGCCACAAACAAACTGAGTGCAGATGCTCATGGTACTTCGTCTTGACCCCCAAACCAGGCCTGTTTCTCACCTATCAACTGATGGACCTGAATCAGACCAGTGGTTCTCAAACTGCCCCCAGCCTAGCCAAGATCAGGCTGTGCCCCTGCTACCACCACTTTTCTGCCTCTTTCCACCACAAGACTATTCTCCCAAAGAGTCCTGGACTCCAGAAATACCCAGCTGCTTCCCAGCCTGCTGGAAAATGTTGACTTTCTGTTTCTCCCTTGGCCAAAGTCTGTGGGTAGCATGGCTCCCTGACACGTAGGCCACACAATCAGCTCTCACAACCCACTTCCTCAAGGTGATCCCATGCTATTCTGCTGTCCATGATAAACAGCACCAGACTGGGCAGCCCAAACCCAGGGGAAAGCAGCCTGCTGTGGATCTGGAAAGTTCCCCACAGGCAGATAGATGGCAGCTGCTTCTCTGGCCCAGGCTGAGGCCAAGCCACAAGCTGGGAGGACAGGCCTCCGACCTGTGATGCAAATTGCTCCTGTAGAGCCTGGCCAGGTCAGAAGGGCCCCCCGCCGCCCAGGAGCTGGAGCTCTGAGTGACAGCTGAGTGGGGAGATGGCCTTCATCATTCTAAGTCAGTAAGAGGTTTCTTAAACAGGTGGCTCGAATTTCCTTGAAAACCCAGAATAATCCCCCATTTGAAGTGTGCGCGAATCTTGTTGTCACCACCTAGTATTAATGGGCAAGCACAGCAGAAGGAAAACGGGGTTTTCGGCTGCATTTTTGCACACTGACTTGCCTGACAAGCTCAATAAAAGCTTAAACAAATATTAAAAAAACACACAGAAAGTCAAGCTGGTTTAAATTAACTTCCCAAGCACTTCACCTACCGTAGGAAGAAATTATAATAAAATGTCAGAGCAAAAATAAACCGCGAATGGAAATAAAAATAAAACATAAAATGCCCTCTTACAACTCTGCTCAGTACGATTTAGTTCCTAACAACATATCATTGTACATGAAGTTTTCATAGTCCTAAAGTGTATTTGGGCATTAGGAATGTTGACTCTGAAAAATTCATCTTTTACACACTGGGAAACCATCCCTTTCCCAGAAGTCTTATGGATAGAAACCATTAAAAGAAAAAAAAAGTTCTCTGTTAACCCTGAAGTCATAATTCTCCCAAATAGACTATATCACTGGACAAATGACCCCAAATGCCATTTCTCCTAGGCCTTCACATGCTCAGCCTGCAACTAGGGCTCCACAAATGCCCTTTTCCTCAGTGCTGGAGAATGAAGGAGTTGGAGGTGCAATTATGACAGGTTCAACTCTGGCCTTCCTGAAGGCTCACCTAGTGCAGAGTTGTTTTTTTTTTTTTCATTTTGTTTTTTATTTATTTATTGTTGTGCTGGGTCTTTGCTGCTGCACGGGTTTTCTCTAGTTGTGGCAAGCAGAGGCTCCTCTCCAGTTGGTGTGTGGGCTTCTCACTGCAGTGACTTCTCTTGTTGTAGAGCATGGGCTCTATGTGGGCAGACTTCTGAGGTTGTGGCCCTTGGGCTCAGCAGTTGGGACTTGTGGGCTCTAGAACACAGGCTTACTACGGTGGCTCATGGGCTTAGTTGCTCTGCAGCATGTGTGATCTTCCGGGATTGGGCATTGAACTTGCATCTTCTCACTGGCGGGCAGATTCTTTATCACTGAGCCACCGGGGAAGGACCCAGCATGGAATTTTAAACAGGCGAGACATTTTGTAACCCTTGGATACCCGGGCTGTGACCTGTTCCACCCTCCAATCTCAGTGCTTACAACAGGGCCGGATACACTAGAAGATTAAACAGCGGAGGTGCTTGGTGCTGTTTCCCAGGTGGAATAAGAGAAAGAAAGTTTGGAAAAGGAGAAAGGAAGGAAAGAGGGAAGGGAGGAGGGAAGAGGGAAAGGAAGGGAGAGAGGTAGAGAGGGAGGGGAGGAACGGAGTGAGTAGGGGAGAGAAGAAAGGCAGGCAAGGGAGCACCTCCTGCTTAGTTCCTCTTGCAAAAGTTCTCCCACGAGCTGGGGACTCCCTCTCAGGTTTGTCCAGCCTAGCTGACAGACCCTCACTTTCCAACCAAAGAGAATGTGAGGGTTGAGAATAACCTTATGTGCCTACATACCCCTCTTTCTTCCGCCAGGTTTCTGTCACACCTCAAAGATGATTTTCTGGGAAAGGGTTTCCTGGCAGGGCCTGGATAGAACAGCCTGGTACTGCCCTTGGTTTCTGGCTCCCACAAGCCTTTCTGGGGGTGGGAGGGGAAGGCAAGCCTCCCCTTCCTCTGGGGTCCGTGGAGAACTCCCACAGAGCACTCCTCCACCAGACAGTGGAGCCAGAGGAAGCCTAGGATGGCAATGGACAGGACGCAGGAAGGGACACACTTAGGTATATATACGTGTATGTCCGTAAGTGGTGTCTCCATATGTAGATACGTGTACAGATGCATGGACAGCTTTCCTGGTGAGTCAGCGACAACCTTCCCAAAAGGCTGGGAGTCAACTCACCAGCTGGCAGAGTGTGGACAGCCACTCCCAGGATGTCAGGCCTGGCTGTCCCTCCAGAGAGGACTGGTGGTCGTGCAGGGCCACACACGGATGAAGCATGATCAGGTCCAGTCCAGAGGGCGAACGCAGACTGAAGAATGCAACTGTTTCTCTAATCTGCTTGTGCTGATTGTGCCAGAAACAAATACCAGCAGGCCTGGAAAAAATGTTGCTGTTCATTTGCCTCGGCTCTGAGCCATCCACCCCAAAGTGGAGGAAAAAGCAGAGGAACAGATTCTGGGGCTGTTTTGTCTGGCTCGCTGGACCCTCTGCCCCCTTCACTTCTAGGAGGGAAGGATGGGGGACTGTTTGGAGCCCCCCATACGGAGAACCTCAAACAGTCCCTTCAGTTTCCCACAAACAAGCTGCAGAAGCGGAAGCGGGCCCTGGCTCCCTAGGGCAGAAACTGAGAGCTCAGCTCTGAAACACTTCCTTTGCTTGGTAACAATGCGCAGAGGAATTTCCACAAATCCCCTTAGCTGTCATGGCTTCCGCTCCTCAACTTGGGAAAAGACAGACTGGGACATTCCAGGCCCCCACCCCCACCCTGTTTGATCTGTTTGGCTCCTAGATGGGGCTTGGAGAGCAAGATACATTTCTCTTCCCTATTTTCCCTCCTGGAGATGAGAATCATCCAGGTCTGACCAGGCTGTGGGAAGAGGGCTGGCAAGCTCAGTAGCATCACTAAGAGGCTGGTCTCTCACTTCAGAGAAGGCGGGAGTTTAAAGGGAGGGACTGGGAGGACCCAGGCGGTAGAACCAACCAGTCTGTGTGTGTCTGGGCTCCANCTCCTGGAGATGAGAATCATCCAGGTCTGACCAGGCTGTGGGAAGAGGGCTGGCAAGCTCAGTAGCATCACTAAGAGGCTGGTCTCTCACTTCAGAGAAGGCGGGAGTTTAAAGGGAGGGACTGGGAGGACCCAGGCGGTAGAACCAACCAGTCTGTGTGTGTCTGGGCTCCATCACTTCCTAGCTGTATCATACTGGCTGCTTACCTGAGCTCCTATCTTACTAGGTGGTCGTGGACGGGGGCCCCGTGATGTAGCTTTCTAAAGCACTCAGCACAGCTAGCACATGGCAAGAACTTGATAAATGTAATCTGCAGCAGCCAACCCCAAGGTCTGCTACCTTAAGACTCCACTGCCCTGCAACAGCAGAAATTCTATGTCCCCCAGCTCCTGTACGTGTTCCCCCATCCCACGGGCGTGGACTGCAGTCACCATGTAGGGTCTGCGCTGCTCTTCGCTTTCGTCTCACAGAGCCCCTTGGGGAAAATGCCCCGAATCCACATGGATGTCCATGTCTGCAGTGCTTCCCATAAGTGCTTCTGCGCCTTCCCACCCACCTCAGGGACCAGGTGGAGTGCTGGGTTCTGAGCAGGGGCCAGGAGGTCCCTGCTAAGCTTTGGACCTTACTGGACCACCAGGTTACCAGAGCACTGTGCTCACACCCAGAACTGCACAGTTTTTGGTCTAACCGCAGGTCTTAATTTCTAAAGTATCCTGGGAGGAATTACCTACCTTAGTGGAGCCTCAGTTTCTTCATCTGGAAAATGGTAATATGGACTGAATTGTGCTCCCCCAAATTCATATCTCAAAGTCTAAAATCTCCAAGGTATTTGGAGATAGGGCCTATCAGGAGGTAATAAAGGTTAAATGAGTACATAAGGATGGAGTCCTACTCTGACAGAATTAGTGTCCTTATTAGAAGAGGAAGGGATATCAGAGCTTGCTCTCTCTCTCTGCATGTACAGAGAAGAGATCACATGAGGATATAGTATCTAGGAATAAATCTAGAAAAGATACATAAACCCTCTGCAGAAAATGATCAAACTTTAAATGTTATTTTAAAAGACCTACAGAGATAGAGAGAAATATGATGTTTTTAGATAAGAAAATTTTAAATCATAGTCCTGTTAATCCTAGCCAAACTCATCTTTAGCTTTAATGTAATGCCTACAAAAAAAATCCCACAGGTATTTTCCAGGGACTTGAAAGCTGTTTCAAAAATGTGGATGGTAGAACAACTGTTTAAGTTGTCCAAGAAAGTTAAGACTTCTGAACAAGTTCGGCAGGGGCACCCAACCAAATACCATAACTTACTGCTAAAGCTGGATTAATAAAGACAGTGTTTATTGGAACAAAGACAGAAGATGGGCCAATGGAACATAATAAAGAACCTCAAATATATTCATGTATATGTAGAAGTCTGACTTATGACCAAGTGGACATTTCAGATAGTGATTAAAGCCTGAACTAGTTAAGAGATGATGTTGAAACATTCGGTAAATTAAACAGAAATAGGTGAAAATGCATACCTATCTCACATCTTACAATGAAAAACCAAAAGGCCCATCCATTAAATATGAAATATACAGGTATAAAATCTTTATAAGGCCACTAAAAATATTTTTATATCCTCGAGGATATAATTAAGAAGAAAAAGCTTAAATGATAAAGGAAACAACTGACAAAGTCAATGACGTTTTTAAAAGAAAGTACAAAAAGACTACTTTGTGAAAAAAGATTGGGATATATTTCACTAACAAAGAATTAATACAGAGACTATATAAAGTACTTTATAAAAAATAAAATGGTAAAATAAATTACAAACATAAGCAAAAGTCTTAAGAAAGCATTTCACAGAAGAAGAAACACAAATGGCCCATCACGTGGAAAAGATGCTCAATCTCATTAGTCCTCAGAGAAACGCACACTGAAACTGTGATAAGCTACCCTTTCACATCTAGGCTTCCATACCTATTCCTTCTCACCTTCCAGATGGATCATAACTAGAAAATCAGCAAGGGGCTTCTCTGGTGGTTCAGTGGCTAAGACTCTGCACTCTCAATAAGGAGACCCAGGTTTGATCCTGAGTCAGGGAACCAGATTCCACATGCCACCACCAAGTTTGCATGCCACAGCTGAAGATCCACACGCCACAATGAAGATGAAAGACACAGCACATTGCAAAGACTCAGTATAGCCAAACAAACAAATATTTTTTCTTAAAAAAAAAAAGAGAAAGTCTGTCAACCCAGGGCTTGGAGAAGATGTGAAGCAACAGGAAGTGTTACTGGTGGTAACATAAATTGGTACAACCACTTTGAAAAAAGCTTGCCCTTACCTAATAAAGACAAGTATGCTCACTTTCTATCATGCAGCAACTCCACTCCTGTGCTACACACCCTACATAAACTCCTACCCAAGAATTCCAGGCAACATGCACAACAGATGTTCACTGCAAGGTTGTTCAGCAGAGACAAGACCCAAGGGAGGAAGAGAGGCTCCCGGGGCACAAAAGCTAAGATGGCATTTACTCCAAAGGCTGCTGCAGGTCAATGCCGCTGATAACCATACTCTTGGTGTCTGCAGTGGGTCCCCTCAAAAGGGGGACTGAAACCTCTGAATGTGGCCATATTTGGAAAAAAGGGTCTTTGAAGATGTAATTAAGTTACAGATCTAGAAAGAAGATCATTTTGGATAATCTGAGTGGGCCCTTACTCAGAGACAAATGTCCTTATAAGAAAGACACAGAGGAGAGACGCAGGGAGAAGAGGGACAGTTGTGTGAAGACAGAAACAGTGATTGGAGTTATGCTGCCACAGGCCTTAAATCAGGCAACACTTTGAGCCACCAGAAACTAGAAGAGGCAAGGACTCTCCTACATCCTTTAAATGAAGTGTGGTCCTGCCAACATCATGATTACAGACTCCTAGCCTCCTGAACTGTGACAGAATAAATTTTGGTTGTGATAAACCACTCCATGTGCAGTCATTTGTTACGGCAGCCACAGAAGCTCATACAGGGCCTCTCGCCTCACAGTAGCCCCACCTCTGTTGTTTAGAAGAGCAAAACAAGGGAACCCATCCTAATGTCCATCAGCAGTAGAATACATGAGTAAATTCTGGTATTAGCTCATAAGGTAACATGACCTCCAAATGAATGAAGTGTAGCTACATGGGCCAATTTGAAAGACCCTCCAAAAAAATGTTGAGTGAAAGCAGTCAGCTGCTGCTGCTGCTAAGTCGTTTCAGTCGTGTCCGACTCTGTGTGACCCCATAGACGGCAGTCCACGAGGCTCCCCTGTCCCTGGGATTCTCCAGGCAAGAACACTGGAGTGGGGTGCCATTTCCTTCTCCAACGCATGAAAGTGAAAAGTCAAAGTGAAGTCACTTAGTCGTGTCCAACTCTTAGCAACCCCATGGAATGCAGCCTACCAGGCTCCTCCATCCATGGGATTTTCTAGGCAAGAGTGCTNTGGGATTCTCCAGGCAAGAACACTGGAGTGGGGTGCCATTTCCTTCTCCAACGCATGAAAGTGAAAAGTCAAAGTGAAGTCACTTAGTCGTGTCCAACTCTTAGCAACCCCATGGAATGCAGCCTACCAGGCTCCTCCATCCATGGGATTTTCTAGGCAAGAGTGCTGGAGTGGGGTGCCGGTGCCAAAGCAGTCAGAGAAAACCACAAATATATGTTTCCATTTATATAAATTTTAAAAACAGGTGAAGGAAATAACGTATTGTTTAGGTTTTCACGTGCAGGTAGTAAAGCTATAAAAACTAGCAAGTGACTAACACAAAATGGTGATTACGATTATTTCTGAGAGGGAAGAGAGACTAAAGGCTTGTAAGGTTGTGGAGTTTAAGCTAGATACTGGGTACAATGGTATTTCTTATTACATGTCCCTTTTATGGACTTTTTGATATCTTTGATTTTCAGTAAAAATGAACTAACAAAGAAAGTACAGGCTTATGGACACGAACCTTTTTGGTATACTGAATGACTCTCCTTAGATGAAAGATGTCACAGGACAGGGACTAATTAGGTCATAAGCCATTCAGTCAGTTACCCAACACAGGCGCCAAGCTCCAAGAGGGGCTGATACTGTGCTAGGCTCTGAGCTCCAAAGTGAAGGCACAGATTGGCAGGTAGAAGTCTTAGGAGCTGAGAGAAGAGACAACACACATTGATTTATATGCAAAATTAATCTGCAAACTGAAATGTGTTTAAGGGTTGTGACTTACAGTGTTTTCTGATACCTCAAATTCTGAAAGCTTTCAGTGTTTGATAAAGGAATAAATCTGCTGATTGGATAAATTCCATCCACTTAAAAATGGACGACTGAACACATGCACTTAATTAACATCCCAAAGCCCACTAACATAAGAGGAAGGAACTTTTTTTTTAAAGAAAGATATAAACCCAGAAGGACAACATGAATAGAAGAGACAGCAGCAGAAAAAGCAAAACAAAGCAAACAAAAACTCAGCAACAAGAAAAAGAAAGCTGGAAAGCAGATGGATGAGTGGTCTTCCATTTGGCGGGACCACAAAGCTGGCTCCTAAGCCAGAGCAGGGCAGGCTGAGAGGCCACATGATTTGCACACAGATCCCAGCAAGGGACTCAGGGTTGAGAACACCAAGTATCCACAGAAGTGGGAGCGAAGGTGGAGCCTGTAAGCTGGCATCCAAAGACTGTGTAAGTTGAAGCCAGACTCCTGTCCCTATTCCATGCAGTCCCAGGTTTGCCTCTTCCCCAGGCTGGTGGACTGGGGAGGTTTACTCTCTGAAGATTGATTCACAGAGGGTCTCTTTCCTGAGGGCAGCAGCTCAGTCAACAACAGTGGGATGAAACGTGAATGTCTTGCCTGTGGTGCATGGAGATATGCCAGCCCTCTGCTCCCATGGGTTCCTGCATAGGTAAGGCAGAAGGTTGGCAGCCAGGGGAGCTAAGAGTGGTGATCAGTACCTTGAGTAACTCAGTATGTGCCAGTCTTCATCACTGGGTCGTCAGTGAGTCTCTCTGTATCGTCACTGTGTCTCTCTCCCCTGGTCCCACAGTGCAGTGGTGGGACTGGAATCCAGCACCCACCAAAGTTTTCTAAATCGACATTCTTTCACGTTTTTCTGCTGGTTCCCCCAACTCAGACAGATACTCCCCTCTGACCCCACAGCCCCACTCCACTGTTCCCAACTCCAATATACTGGTGAAAAGACTTAGTTGGCATCCTATCAGACACGTCGAGGGCCTGGCCACCCTTCTCTGCCCTTAGTAAGATCAGCCCTCACAGCCCCACACCCATGGTTCTCTGTCCACAGTGGACTCCTCAGGATTTTCTGAAAGCCTGGAGGAGATCTGCAGAGTCCCCAAAGGTCCTGGGCCCTGGAATGAGAGATGACAACAGAGGCAGAATCTGGCCTTCCAGGGCGAATGCTTGAGAGCTTCCTGGTCAAACTCACAGACTGTGGGTGAATGGGTGTCCTTCCCCCCTACCCCTGCAAGTGAGGGAGGGGTTAAATAAGTGCTTAGAGGCCATCACGTGCAGGGAAAGAGGAGAAGCAGCAGCTTCTGCATCTTCCAAACCTGTCTCCATGCTCATGACCCCCCCCACCACTGCTGCCTAAACTGGCCAAGATAAATGGTAAATCATGTCTGTCTAAGAGCCTTCTGAGACAGGTGGCAACAAAACTGTTTCCACACACAAAACGCAGCAGCTCCTAGACTATGTGGAGGCCACAGATCAAGAGTACAGCCTTGAATGGGAAGTCCTAGATGTGAGGTGCCCCGGCACAGCTAACCTGTCTCAAAGGACTGGGACTGTTTGGCTCCATCTCTGCTCATAGATCTGCCGGAGTGGTCTGCTCCAGGGAAGAGATCCCATAATGAGTCAGGAGAAAGAGCAGAAACACTCACAAGAAACCCAAGGGGAATTCTGAAAAGATCCTCCACACCCACTCCCTCCCTACTGCAACCCCAATTGTCATCCTCAAGCCACAAAGTCTTCCGTCCCTAGGGAGCCCACAGTGCCATTCTTGCCTGCGGGTACCACACAGCCGGGACAAGAAAGCATTCCTTTTGGTGGGGTGAGGAGGAAGCGGCCCAGCCCTGCCACGCAGGAGGGGAAGAAGGATTCCATTCCCATTGTTTTCACTCAGACCGCCCAACAATGGGAGAAGGAGTAGGAGGAAGGAGGGGCCTTGGGAGTCTGTCTGACCTGCCAGAGCAGCAATAACCGGGGCATTCCAACCTCACTCCTGTCATCGGCTCCCTCCCTCCTCCCCTAGGTTTTCCCACACCACCTCTTTTTCCTCCTCTCCCCACCCCACTGCCCAAAGTGCCTACCATCTACAGGACGCTCAGGGCAGGGACCCAGCCCTGGTGCCTGTCACCTGTTGCCAGCCCCTGCTTGCCTGGTAAGCTCTCTGCAAAAGACCTGCAGCCTCAACCGACAGAGCTAAAATCCAAACCTCTCCCTAGTCTGTAGACCTCACACCATAATCCCAGGGCCACAACCATGTGGGGTAGAGACTGCTGATCAAAGTCAATTCCTTGCATTGTAGTCATCACTGTTTTTAACGAATACAGCTGGGTACTGGGGACACACGGTGAAACAAAGATTCCCGTCCTTATGATGCTTATGTCTTCTGCTCTCTCCTGTGTGCCAGGTCTATGTGACAAGAAAATACTTCCTTGGCAATCTGGCCAGGATGTGGCAGTGTGGTACAGTGGTTAAGGGTAGGGTTTTTGAAACAAACTAGACCTGAGTTCAAGGTCTGTTGCTACCCATGTGCAAACTGTATAACCTCAAGAGAATTTTCCTTAGCTTTCTAACGTCTCAATTTCCTCATTTGGAAAGTAGAGATTTAGTATGAAGATAAGCATTATTGTTAAAAATAACATTTAGTTATCACAGAGGTTGTTGTGAGGCTCCAATGAGAAGACACATATCAAAGGCTCAGCCCAGTGTGGGGCATGTAATAAATAATCGGTTTAGCATCAGGTGATCTCATGGGACCCTTGCTCCATGGGGAAGCTGTGCTGGGGAAGGACTCTTTACTCTGGTTTCCTATGTACTTGCTAAAGGTCCACTTGCCCTGACTGCTCCCTTTTCTGCAACATCTTATCATGAGCCAGCTCCCCCCCAGATAGTCACTGGGCTGTTTATTTTCCATTTGTCCATATGCTCACCGCAAACACCAAGGAGCCTCTGGGTGAGGCTTACACTGAGGAGCTATAATCGCTACCTTGCAGCCAGTGCATGGAGCCAGGAGATAGGATCCAAGTGCAAACAAACTCGCCATATGGTTCAGATTTCTGAGGTCCTTGAGAGGCACACCCAAGAAGGTTTTTAATTATGTTATTGGGCTGTTGGAGAGAAATGAGCACCTTCTGAGAGAACCCTTTCTGAGCTACCAAACTGGAAGATGACTTAGTCTCATCAGCTATCTCCTTCCATGTTGGGACAAAAAGGCAGGTCCCATCCTCACGAGGGCCTTCCTTCCCAAGTAGGTGAACACAAGGAGGTTTGAAATCATTCACTGAACACAGCAGGGGCAGGACCAGGGTGGGGACCAGTGACCATATTGTCACAAATAAATGATATCCACCTCTTCATATTTGCAACTGGGGAGGGAAAACCATTCTCCTGTATCTGTGCATGCATGCTCAGTCATGTCCAACTCTTACAACTCCATGGACTGTAGCCTGCCAGTCTCCTCTGTCCACGGAGTTTTCCAGACAAGAATACTGGAGTGGGTTGCCATTTCCTTCTTCAGGAGATCTTCCTGATCCAGTAATCAAATGCGTCTCCCGCATTTCCTGTATTGGCAGGTGGGTTCTTTACCACTGAGCCACCTGGGGAGGCCAGACCATTCTCCAAGAAGATATAAAACAAAATCCTGGAACTTCCCTGATGGTCCAGTGATTAAGAATCTGCCTTGCAATGCAGGGTCTGTGGGTTGGATTTGGTTGGGGAACCAAGATCCCACATGCCTCAGGATAACTAAGCCAGTGCTACAACTACAAAGCCTGTGTGCCACGATCAGAGAGAAGCCTGCATGCTGCAACTAAGACCCGATACAGCCAAATAAACAAACATTAAAAATAAAACAAAGCTCTGAGCTCATAAACCCCAACTTCTTCATTTGGGGGCAGTTTACACAGATATTGAAAGATTCAAGGAAACATCTGAGGAAAGTGTGATATAACCCTTTTGTCTTAGACAAACGTGCTTTCTGAGTCCTTATCACTATAAACCTAATTTAATGTAGCCTCACACTGCACACAGCCTTCTGCTAAGTGTTACCACATTTGCTTGTCTGTTATCAGTGGGTCTCAGACACTTAAGCAGGTTCCAATGAGCTCCTCGGCTTCTAGACACACAAGTACAAGAGGAAGTGTGCACAACCAACAAGTCCTTCTTGATCTGAAGATTTGGGGTGAGCCAAGGGAAATAATGCTGGGAGATAACAAAGGACAGTGAAGCCAGGTGTTGCCGAGAGTCAGACATAACTGAGCAACTGAACAAGAACAACAAAGGGATCCCAGGATCCACATGGGATTTCTCAGGGTGTTAGGGGGTGGAGGCGAGCTAGGGGTGCTGGCTTGTCCTTTTGTGTATACTAGTCCATTGGAATAGGGAATTTGGTGTCAGCTTAGAAAACCCTAAGGGGACAGGCCTGAAATGAAGACATAAGTGACAGCAGGAACAGGACTCTTTGTTTACTAAGTGTGACATCTCTCAGGGCCTGCCTGGCAAAATGGATGACAAATAGACCTTGTATCTGTCAGAGTTCTGGTAGGAAATGAGGGGTCCACTCCAACTGGATGAATGAGAAGTTTCATAAAAGTTCAATTTGCAGACCTGAAGGAAAGAAACAAGGGACAGCGCAGTGCTCTGGGGTGAGCCACAGTGGGTGAGCCTGAGGGGCCGGAGGAGGGGAGAGTGTCCACCAACGCAATCCAGTTCATCTTTCTCCCTCCTTCTAGCCTCCAGCTGGTGCTTCTCCTTGGCTGAACCCACACAGAAATTAGAAACCAGAGGGAACTGAGCCCAAGGTGCCATCCAGCCCAGTCCACACACACATACACCCAACCTGGGTCACATAGCAAGTAGAGAAGGGAGACTCTGGCTCCAAGAAGGGCAAGCAGAGAACATCCAGCCCAGCCCTCAGCATGACTGAGAAACCAGCCTCTGACCAAGGATGAAGCTAAAAAGGAAAGAGGCCTCTTGGTGGTCTTTTGTGTATCACTGTTTAGGGATAAAGTCAACGCACTGGGCACTTACCAAGCATGGTATTAAAGGCATTATATAAATGGTCTTACTCAGTCTTTACAACAGCCTCAGGAGGGGGTACTGCTATGAGCCCCATTTTACAGAGAAGAAAACTGAGTTTCAAAAGGGTTATGTAATTGGCTCGAGACCCACACTTATTAAATGGATTCAAATTACATCTTATTCCTTTATTTTTATTTCTCCACTTTTCGTTATGAACATTTTTAAATATAGAGAAAAAAAGAAAGAATAAAACAGTGAACATCCTTATATCAACTGCCCAGATTCAACAACCATAAGTACTTTGCCATATTTGCTTTATCTATACATATAAATATGTAGACTTTTACTTAGGAGAAATATAAAATAATTTGCAAATATTTCTTCACCCATCTTCAAAAATATTGACATTCTCTTCCTACTCACTCTACTACTGTCACGCCAAAGAATATTAACACCAATTTTCTAATAACAAACAAACCAGTTGGGAGTCAAACTTTTCTGGTAGTCCCTAAAACATCTTTTAACTTATTTGACTCAGGAGCCAATTAAAGGTCATACACTGCATGCAGTTGTTATGTATTTTTGTTTGTTTTGTTTTGGTTTAATGTATTTTAAGACCCTTTTAATCTAGAATGGTCCTCCCAACTATTTTTTTTAATTGTATCAGCTTTGTGATGAGTCCAGGCCTGCTGCCTTATGGAATACTCTGTACCCTTGATTTGTCTGATTGTTTCCTCATGGTGTTTTTAACTTGTTTCTGTATTCCTTTTATTTCTGTAAACTGAAGTGGAGGCTGGATTAGATTCGAGCTAAACATTTTGAGTAAGAATGTTTTACAAGTGATGCTGGTCCCTTCTACTGCATCTCCTTAGGGGGCCAGGACTCTCCAGGCCTGCACTCCGACCTGCCAGTCAATTTCTCAGCCAGGTTGGGTGACGGGAGGTGGGAGGAGAGGGAGGTCAGGGGTGGGGCTGGAGAAAGCTTGTTGACCATTAGAAAAATCCAGCCCGAGGAATTCCTTACTGATGGCTGTCAGTGGGTTGGAAAAATGGAAAAATCCATGAGAAAGAATAGGATAAGAGAGAGGAGGGACAGACGCCCCTGCCTTCAGGGAGCCTTTGGTCTTCTCTAAGCAGTTGTGTAATAGCCCTAGGACTCCAAGGAAAAGGATAGATTGCCACACACAGATATGTGCCTCATTCACAGGCGAGCTGCCCCCACTCCCAGCATGACCCAATCACCCAAGGGTGTCTGCCTTTTTGTTCCATATACTTATTTATGTATTATTTTCTGCTTTTACATCCACAATCAAATCTGAAATATGAGGTAACTCTTCAAGGATTCAGCAAAGTTATCATTAACTCCTTAGATTTACATAGACTGAAAATTAAAGAAAGAGTGCTTTGGTAAAACTGTTCAGAATCCTCATCTGGTTGCCACTTTTCATTTTTTTCAAAAGTATTAATTACTTGTTGTTGTTGTTTTTTAACTGAAGTTGATTTATATGTTGTAAAATATCTATTTTATATATTGTCGTTATGTAATTGTTAATCTCAAACTCCTGATTTATCCCTCCTCCCCTTCCCTTTCTCCTTTGGTAACCATAGGTTTTTCTATGCCTGTGAGGCTGTTTTTGTTTTCTAAATCAGTTCATTTGCATTATTTTGTAAGATTCCACATATAAGTGATATCTTATGATATTTATCTTTCTTTGTCTGACCTACTCCACTGAGTATGATAATCTCTAGGAGAAGAGGAGAGTGAAAAAACTGGTTCAAGACTCAACATTAAAAAAACTAAGATCACGGCATCCAGTCCCATCACTTCATGGAGAACAGAAGGGGGAAAGTGGAAACAGTGACAGATTTTACTCTCTTGGGCTCCAAAATCACTGTGGAAGGTGACTTCACGTATGAAATTCAAAGATGTTTGCTCCTTGGAAGGAAAGTTATGACAAACCTAGACAGCATATTAAAAAGCAGAAGACATTACTTTGCCAACAAAGGTCCATATAGTCAAAGCTATGGCTTTTCTAGTAATTACGTAGGGATGTGAGAGTTGGACCATAAAGAAGGCTGAGCACTGAAGAATTTATGTTTTTGAACTATGGTGCTGGAGAAGACTCTTCAGAGTGCCTTGGACAGCAAGGAGATGAAGCCAGTCAATCCTAAAGGAAATCAACCCTGAATATTCATTGGAAGGACTGTTTGTTATTGAAGCTAAAACTCCAATAATTTGGTTACCTGATGTCAAAAGCCGACTCACTGAAAAAGACTCTGACGCTGGGAAAGACTGAAGGCCAAAGGAGAAGGGGGCAGAGACGGTAAGATGGTTAGAGAGAATCACTTAATGGACATGAATCTGAGCAGATTCTAGGAGACAGTGTAAGACAGAAGAGCCTGGCATGCTGCAGTCCATGGGGTTGCAAAAAGTCGGACGTAACTTAGTGACTGAACAACAACAAAATATTCCATTGTATATACATGTACCACATCTTCTTTATCCGTTCCTCTGTTGATGGACACTTAGGTCACTGACATGTCTTGGCTATTACAAATAGTTCTGTTATGAATATTGGGGTGCATGTATCTTTTTGAATTAGAGTTTTTGTTTTTTCCAGAAATATGTTCAGAGCAGGATTGTTGGATCATAAAGTAACTGTATTTTTAGTTTTTGTTTTTTTTAAGGAGGCTCCATATTGTTCTCTACAGTGGCTACACCAATTTACATCCCCACCAACAGTGTAGCAGGATTCCCTTTTCTCCACACTATTTTCAGTATTTATTATTTGCAGACTGAATATTTGTTATTTCTTATGTGGTCCCTTTTGCCAGTCAAGTTATGTGGGGTTTTATACTGTTTTATTTTGGTTAAGGAGTGTTCTGTTGCAAGAAATAAAAATCCACTTCAGGTAATTTACCCTGGAGAAGGAAATGGCAACCCACACCAGTATTCTTGCCTGAGAAATCCCATGGACAGAGGATCCTGGCAGGCTATATATAGTTCATGGGGTCACACAGAGCAGGATATAGTTTAGCAACTAAACAACAACAAGTTAACTTAAGTAAAAAATGTTATATCAGGAGTAAATGGGTATATTTAAAAACAGACAGACTCATAGGAATCCCAAACCAAGAGCTGTCCTACTCCTCTCAAACTACTCCCAGACGAATACTCAGACATGCTTTGGGGGTTCTGGCCAGCACATAGTCCTGCATGGGTCCTAAAAACTTAGGACTTTCTCCTTTGGCCATTAGATTAGGAGCCACCCTGGTCCCAGTGGATTTCTGCCTCCCAGGAATTCAGCATTATAACTAAGAGAGGCAGGTCAGTTTCTGCTGGTTGCTGTAATTGAGGACTTGTCAGTTCAGTAAAGCTGAGAAGGCCAGCATGTGGAGAGGGAAGAGAAAGGCTGACAAAGAGAGGCCAGAGGTGTGCCTCGGGGTCCCTGAGGAAGGAGAGAGGCATCCCCCAGGCTTCTCCAGGAGACAGCTCAGTTCCTTTTATATTCCATGACCTTTTTGGCTTAAGCCAATTTGTAATGAGTCTGTGTAACCTGCCGGTAAGTCAATGTGACCAAGCAGCAGCATACCGGGCGAGGGTAGAGGAGCAGGCTGCCCCACGGGAAGGAACAGTTTTAACGCTGGCATTGTCTAGAACCATTGGTGAATGGCGAGCAGTCCTTTGCTTCCGTTTCCTTCTTGACTTTTCATCCTCTTCAGACAATGTGCCCCTTCAGTGCCTGCACCAGCCGCTGCTCCGACCACCCTACTCTTCAGACACCGCAGAGACTCAGTCAGTGAGAATCAGATTGGAAGGGGTTTGGAAATGTTTCTTAAAGACTATGTTCCCCCTGTTTCCCAACCCTGATTCAAATGTCCTTCTACAAGGAGTCCCCATAAGAATTCACCAGGGGCATGAAGTTTTCCCTCTTGCCAGCCTGTAGGGAGGCAGAGGACAAGTTCGGCCTGTGGGAAACTCAGCCCTGGATGTTCAGTGGGTCTGAGCCTGAGTCTTCAGCCCATCCCCAGCTCCAGCTAAGCACCTCCCCAGAGGCCACATTAGTACCTAATATGGATTTCCACATTCCAGGAAGATGCCTGGTGTCATCCCCCTCCTCTTTCTGTGGACATTCCCTCTTCTGTTTACTCAGTGAGATCCAGCTCTTAAGAGGAAGTGAGGGTCAAAGATGGGAGCCCAGAAGGCTTCCTGGTAAAGAAGGTAAACTTGTACATAAGACCTCAAGACCCAACCCAACGATTACTACATCCTCCAGAAACATCCCAAGAATGCCTGCCTCCTCCCAGGCCTGTGTGAGCTTCCCCCTGCAAGGCCGAGATCAATGTTATCTCAGGGAAGCTGCATTACCCAGTGGCTAAGAATGTGGTCTCTGTAACCCACTGAATTCCGGCTTTACTGTTTCATTGTAGACAGGTTAAGTGATCTTGCTGCTGCTAAGTCGCTTCAGTTGTGTCTGACTGTGTGCTACCCCATAGATGACAGCCCACCGGGCTCCGCCATCCCTGGGATTCTCTAGGCAAGAATACTGGAGTGTGTTGCCATTTCCTTCTCCAATGCATGAAAGTGAAAAGTCAAAGTGAAGTCACTCAGTCGTGTCCGACTCTTAGTGACCCCATGGACTGCAGCCTACCAGGCTCCTCTGTCCATGGGATTTTCCAGGCAATAGTACTGGAGTGGACTGCCATTTCCTTCTCCAATATGTGATCTTACTGAGCCTCAATTTTTTTCTTTAATTTTAGATTTTGTATTGGGGTATAGACAATTAACAAACAATATTGTGATAGTTTCAGGTGAACAGTGAAGGGACTCAGCTGTACATATACATGGATCCATTTTCCCCCAAAGTCCCCTCCCATCCAGGTTGCCACATAACATGGAGCAGAGCTCCACGTGCTATACAGTAGGTCCTCGTCAGATATCCACTTTAAAAATAGCATGTCCATACCAAACTCCCTAACTGTCCCTTCTCCCCATCCTTCCCCCTGGCAACCAGAAGCTCTTTCTCAGTCTGTGAGTCTGTTTCTGCTTTTTAAGTTCATTTGTATACTTTCTTTTTAGACTCCACATATAAGGGAGGTCATACAATATTTCTCCTTCTCTGACTTACTTTACCCAGTATGACAATCTCTAGGTCCACCCCTGTTGCCACAAATGGCATTATTTCATTCTTTTTAATGGCCAAGTAATATTCCATTGTGTATATACACCACATCTTTCTTTATCCATTCCTTTCTCAATGGACATTTGGGTTGCTTTTATGTCTTGGCTACTGTAAACAGTGCTGCAATGAACACTGGGGTGCATGAATCCTCTCAGATCATATTTTTCTCCAGATATATGCCCAGGAGTGGAATTGCAGGGTCATACAGTAGCTCTATTTTTAGTTTTTGAAGGAACATCCCTACGGTTCTCCACAGTAGTTATACTGGTTTACATTCTCGCCAACAGAATAGAAGGTTTCCCTTCTCTCCACACCCTCTCCAGCATTTATTGTTTGTGGATTTCTTTTTTTATAATAGCCATTCTGAGCCTCAATTTTTTAAAAACAAGTTTCGTTCAGTTCAGTCGGTCAATTGTGTCCTACTCTTTGCGATTCCATGAACCACAGCATGCGCGGCCTCCCTGTTCATCACCAACTCCCGGAGTTTATCCAAACTCATATCCATTGAGTCAGTGATGCCATCCAACTATCTCATCCTCTGTCATCCCCTTCTCCTCCTGACTTCAATCTTTCCTAGCATCAGGGTCTTTTCCAATGAGTCGGCTCTTCGCATCAGGTGTCCAAAGTATTGGAATTTCAGCTTCAACATCAATATTCAATGAACACTCAGGATTGGTCTCCTTTAGGATGGACTGGTNAAAAAAAAAAAAAATCAGTATCAAAAAAAGTAACGGAATTCCATCTCTCTGTTATTCTCCATGTCTGTACATAGGAGCTTTTTAAAAAGTTCATAGTGATTATCATAATTTATAATTATCAATGACCCATTTGATTACCCTTCGCTATTCTTTCTCCACCAGCCTGTGTCCTCCTACAGGGTCTCTTCAAGCTGCATATGCAGCCCTCGACCACACTACACTCAGTGTAGGTGGCTTATATTTACCCATTAAACCCAAGGCACTCAACCAGGTCTTTGAAAGTCCCCACCACATCTTCCTTCTTGTGGGCTCTCTCAGCCCCACAGCTCTGACTGCCACTGCCAACTTCTGTCCCCAGGAGCTGTGTTCCCAGGAGGGAACTCAAGAGCACCAAGTCACTGAGGTCAAAGAGGTTACTAATAACAGAAAGAAAAGCCAGCCTTCTTCACTTGTTAAATGATGGTACTCGAAGGATCACTGCAGATACTTGTTTGTCAAACAAGAACCATGAATACTGGCCACAGGCCAGGCACAGTGCTCTGAGCTGGGACACAGTGGAAAAGACCAACCGGTCCCAGCCCCTCTTGGAGCTCACAATCTCATGGGCTCCTCAGGCTTTTCCAAGAACCACTGGTCTCCCAGGACAGATGTCCACGACCAGGGAATCCAGCCTTTCCCCTCCCCTCCCCTTCACCCTGAATGTGGATGTTTTCAAGTTCCCCAAGGAAGCAATCAGTGCAGGAAACCCCACCTCCACTGACTTCAGGCTAAGAGGACACCAGCAATGAAGTCTTCAAGTTTTCATATCCCAGCTGCGTGGCTCATTAACTACATGACCTTGAGCACATAAGTTCTGTAAACCTCATTTCTTCCCCTGCAAATTGAAATCAAGCATCCCCACTCCAAAGAGTGGTTATAAGAATTAAGTGAGATGATGATGATGATAATTGCTAACATTTTTGGAGTTCTTTACTGTGCCAGACACTGTGCTGAGAGCTTTGTCTGAATTATCACATTTAATCTTCCCAACAACCCCATAAGGAGAGCTGTTATCATCCTTGTTTTTAGAGCTGAGGACAGATTACATCATTGTCCAGTATCACCTAGCCAGCAAGTGGCAGAGCTGGGATGAAGATCAAGCCATTTTAACTACCGTCTACACTACAAGCCATGGCCTTATATGGCCTCCCTGTGCAGTCACACCAGACAAAGAACAGGCTTGGTGCCTGGTATGAAGTTAAAGAAAGGAAGAAAAGAGGAATGAAGTTAGTGCTCAATAAATGTTACCTCTTATTAAACAACTGGAGGATCCAATATAAGGTTGCTCCAGCTCTGACACTTCTATGGGACTGGTCTGTGATCTCCCAGCAGTCATACTCTCCCTGACCTGTTCCTGTTCCAAGTTCCCAGTCTTCCTCCTTATAAAAGCTTAGATGGGAACAGACGGTGGCCGGATCTTCCCAGTCATCTCCCTGGCAGCGCAATCACTATGGACACACCCAGTGCCTCAGCCTTATCTTCAGACCCAGACCTGAGCCTCCTTGAAGAAGCCGAGTGGCCAGGTTGTGTCAAGGGACTAATTTTTGCTCTCCTTGTCCCCTTAACACTATCTGCAGGTATGGGCCTGAATGAAAACAGCAGGGGCCTGGGAGGTAGCTCTGGGTACCACTGGGACAAGCACGACTCAGGTCCAAAGAAAATGATAGTATGAGATCATTCATTATGATATTTAGCTCCCAGAAGAAACCACTGCAAGCCCAATCCAAACCACAGACAGCTTTGGCAGCCCAGTATCCTCTTACAGTTACATAAGCTTTGCAGGGAAATAAATACCAACTCATCTCCGAGGAATTTTAAGGGCTAATAAACCTTAACCAGTCTGTGCAGACAGGGCTCCCTTTCGAGGGAGGGACTGTGGTTTTAGGGAAAAAGGATTGAGAGGGCGTTGGGATAGGGTTTAGAAGAGACCCCATGGGCCTGGCTGGCTGCAGGGCCATTCCTCAGAGAGCACCTCATTCACAGGGGCAGACATCCCCAAGGTCAGCCACATCCCTGGCCACCACTCCCTGTATGCAGTCGGAATCCACTCTCCAGCTGCCCTTTATAGGTAGTGAGCTCTCTATCATTTGAATATGTTCAAGCATATTCAAATACACATTCAAACACAAACTGCCTAACTGACTCTAAGGGACCTTTCAGTTTCTGGATTTTATTATTATATTATGGTTTTCAGGTATAAGAAATTCCCCTTGGCATCAACAAAAGGCAAGATAATATGGGAGAAAGAATTTGCATTCAGAACTGAAGATCTGTAATTTTACACTAACTGGGTGACCTTGGGCAAGTTGCTTCACCTTTTTGAGCCTCAGTAAAATAGAAATAACAATTACTCTCTTCTGCCTGCCCCATCTGGTTGCTGGAAGAGGCAGGTAAAATTGCAGTGTGTGAAAAACGAACAGTGAGATGCTGCAGATACACCAGGCATTAAGCAGAGACGGTGGCTTTCTGCCCAAGGTGATAGGAAAAGCACTAAAAAAAAGCCCAGCCTGACATCACCCCATACATATCTAAGGCACATTCTCTCACTGTCCTGTGTTTCTTGAAAGAAGCAAATCAAATGTGTCCGTAGCTTCTGGAGCTAGATTCCCTGGTTCTGAGTCCTGGATCTGCCACTCACTAGTTGTGTATCCTCAGTCAACTCAACTCACTTGACCTCTCTGTGCCTCACTTTTCTAATTTTAAATGGGTATAAAAATAGTACTTATCCTCAGGCTTTCCTGGTGGTCTAGTGGTAAAAAATCCACCTGCCAATGCAGGGGACATTGTGTTCGATCCCTGGTCTGGGAACATTGCACATGCCTCAGAGCAACTAAGCCCATTGCCACAACTACTGAGCCTGTGATCTAGAACCCGGGAGCCACAACTACTAAGCCCATGTGCTACAACTACTGAAGTCCATGTGCCCTAGAGTCCATGCTCCTCAACAAAGGAAGCCACCTCAATGAGAAGCTTGTGTACCGCAATGAAGAGCAGGCCCTGATCGCAACTAGGTAAAGCCCATGCAAAGCAACAAAGACCCAGAGCAGCCAAAAATAAAAATAAATAAATCTTAAAAAAAAAAAAGAAAATCTATCCTCAACAGGTCTTAGGAAAATTAAGTATAAAATAGATATTAAGTGCTTAGAACAGTAAAAGTACTTTATAAGGATTTACTGTTGGTGTTATTAACCAGCTAAAGTAAGTTAATTTCTGTCAGCCACTGTCAGTGAACAGGAAGAACAATCCTCATACTGGATGGCTAAATTTAGAAAGGGGTGACAGAGACAACTGTGCTGTGCTTAGTCACTCAGTCCTGTCCGTCTCTTTTTAACCCCATGCATTGTAGCCCACCAGGCTCCTCTGTCCATGTAGATTCTCCAGGCAAGAATACTAGAGTGGGTTGCCATACCCTTCTCCAGGGGATCTTCCCAACCCAGGAGTCAAACCGGGGTCTCCCGCATTGTAGACGGATTCTTTACTGTCTGAACCACCAGGGAAGCCCACGAATCCTGGAGTATGTAGCCTATCTCTTCTCCAGGGGAACTTACCAACCCACATATCGAACCAGGGTCTCCTGCCTTGCATGCAGACTCTTTACCAGCTGAGCTTACTAGGAAAGCCCTGGACAGAGATAACTACCACTATTTAATCAGCAATTAAAATGTACCAGGCACTTTACAAACATTATCTTATCGAATCTCCAAGACAAGTGGTAGCATTATTGTTCTTATTATATAGCAGAGGAGAACAAACCTCAACAAGGTCATGTGACTTAGCCAAGATGACAGAGCAGATAAGTGATAGTGTCAGGGCTTGAACTCAGGTATTCTGGTGCTGAGGTCAAATCTTTTAGGCTGATTTGAGGCTTGGGTGTTATCCAGGCCTCTGAGCTTGGAGTCTCTGTAGTGAGGGATTATGGGAAACAGGAAGATCACATGTCATGGACACAGTGGGTGGCCTGCAGACCACCTGGCAGTCCCAGGCCATTCTCAGGGGTCCTGGTGTCTCTGGTTTCCACAGAGGAGGAAAAGGGCCTCCTTTCAGGGCCAGAAAGGACTGCAAGGTGTTGGGGAACAAACGCCAAGTCTGAGGGCAGTGTCAAGTACAAGAAAAGGCTGAGTCCCATCCCAGCTTCAGTGGCCTCTGTCTCCATGTCTGTGGACGGAAGCTGGGAAACATCTCTCCCCCACCACCACCCACCCAGAGGAATGGGTATGGGTAGGCAGACCAAATGCTAGGAGGCAACACTGCCTTCTCAAGTCAGATCAAGTCTGGGGAGAGCTAATAAGTAACTGGGCTCAGTGAGATTCAACCTGCGTCACCAGGGCAACCACAAGGTTTAATAACCCAGAGACTAGAGGGCTGGAATGGCCCCCCAGCCCCAGAGTTGGCAGGCCACATTCCCAGAGTGCCAGGACCCAGGTGCATGGACTCCATCGCTCTCTCCCCAGAAGCAAGGGAGGCCCTGCCAGGTCCTCCAGCAGAGATCTGATTGCCCGCACATTAAAAACAACAACTTTTGTCTCTGCTCCAAAGTTCTTACTGGTCAACTGTACCCAAAGGAGAAAAGGAATCTGCTCAAGCTTCATTCTCCATTCTCTGGGCCTCCCCAAACATCTACAGGCTGAGAGTGTCCTGGAAAAATGGAGGCTGCCTATTTGTGCCAGGTCTGTGCTAAGTGCTGCCAGGCTTCTGGAGGTCTGAATGCCGAAGGGCAGAACAGGAGAGGGGTACAGCCGAGAGGGGACAGGGGAGGATAAAAGCCTTGGGAGGCCTTGGGGAAGGCCCTTTGAGAACCTCCAAGAGACATGGCTGTGTAATTCTGCCCACCTCCTCATCTGCCAGCAGGCCCTGAGTTGGTAGCCTGGGTCTCCCTCCCAACCTGGGGAAGTGCTCCATGTAGCTGACCAAGAGGCTGGCTGGCTGGCTGTGTCAGGCCTTATCGGTCTACTCTGCTTCCAACAAGGCACTCTTCCCACAGAGCCTCACCCACGTGGCAGGCAGGCAGCTGGCAGCTTGTTTTATGAACATCCAAAATCCAAGGGGAACCACAAAACCATGCTGGGCTACAGACAACCTTTGGAGAAGGAGGCTGCTGCTGGGCTCTGCTCCATACAGGGCATTGGTGGGATCCACTTCCTGTTCACCAGGCGCCTTGGCCTGGTGCCTTGGCCGGCCGAGTCTAAGCATCCAGCCCTGTAAGTGGGATACCTGCTTTCTCACCAGGTAGCAACAGCGTAGTAATGAAAGTCACTCAGTCATATCTGACTCGTTACAACCCCATGGGCTATACAGTCCATGGAATTCTCTAGGCCAGAATACTGGAGTGGGTAGCCATTCCTTTTTCCATGGGATCTTCGCAACCCAGGGGTCGAACCTAGGTTTCCCGCACTGCAGGCAGATTCTTTACCAGCTGAGCCACGAGGGAAGTCTTCTTACCGGGAAGACTTGAGAATCAGAAACAATGGAGGGCACCAGAGGTGGGTGGCCCATGACATAGCTCAGAGGGCCAGTAACCAAAAGAGACCACCTGAAACGTTCTCAAATATCTGGAGCCTTTCCGCTGCCTGTTACTGAGGAAAGGAGTCTGGGGACTCCGGTGGCTAAAGGATGGTATGGAGGAGGAACAGGGGCAGTGGAACAGAATTTCCTAAAACTGGTCTTTTTTACTGAACAATAAATATGTTGAGGATACTTTTCTGTGTCAGGAGATAAAACTGCACTGCATCCATTTTGTACCTTTTAATACAAAATGATACATACTTTCAGGCGGCTTTTTCAAGCTGTTCAATTTAGAGGGTACAGAGATGGATGGACCAAAAACGTGTTATGGCTTCTCGCCCCTCTGGCTCGACTGTAGTCACAACAGTGTCACAGATCTTAAGACTGTAAGGTCTTGCTGCTGTGTTGTTGTTCAGTCGCTAAGTCGTGTCTGACCCTTTGGGACCCTATGGACTGCAGCACGCCAGGCCCCCCTGTTGTGAGGCCTTAGCTAAGGGCGGCCTTCTCCTGAGCGCCCTCCCCCCAGCCACTTCTCAGCGGTCCCCTCGCCTTCTTGGTCTTCACCTTTGTAGGGTTTCTTTTTCCTTTCAGTTACTCCATCACAGTATTGACTCAGGTATACTCTAAGCACCTTGCATAATTTTAGTTGCGTTCTTAATAATGAGCACTCCCTCATAATAAGTACGTATTGAATATTCAATTTGTACTTGTTGAATGAATGAATGAATACTAACTTCAGAACGAGAGGCCAAGAGACATAAGGTGTGCTCCCTACTTCTAGTTTTACTTTTGGAGGAGTGAAAAAGATGGCTGTGTGTAAAAAGGTAACCAATTAATGACAGCATTTAACAAACAGTCTTGGAATAATTCAGGAATTCATAACCAAAAGAATGGGCTTCCCTGGTGGCTCAGATGGTAAATAATTGGCCTGCAATGCAGAAGGATACAGGTTCGATCCTTGGGTCAAAGAATGGCTACCCACTCCAGTACTCTTGCCTGGAGAATTCCAAGGACAGAAGAGCCTGACGGTGTACAGTCTATGGGGTCTCAAACAGTCAGACCCGACTGGGCAACTAACACTTTCACTTTTCAAGCAAAAGAATGAAACTCAGCTAAATCTCACACTTTATACAATAATTTAAAATGTATCACTGATCTAAATGCAAAATAGACAACTTTTAGAAGGAAACATGGGAGAAAATCTTCAAGAGCTAGAGTTAGGCAAAGAGTTCTTAGGCCTGACACCAAATCACAATCCATAAAGGCAAACAACTGATAAACTAGACTTCACCAAAACTTAAAATTTTTTATCTGTGTATGACTCTGTTAAGAAGATGAAAAGAAAATGAAAGAAGAAGATGAACAGATGAGCTATATATTGGGAAAAAAAAATCTGCAAATCACATTCCCAACAAAGGACCTATATTGAGAATATAAAAAGAATTCTTTAAATAAACTCAACAGTAAGCAGATAAAGGATCCAATTAGAAAACAGGCAAAAGTTTTTGACACTTTACCAGAGATTATGCGGATGGAAATAAGCACGTGAAAATGTGTTTGATTGGAAAATGCAAATGAAAACCACAAAGATAACCACAAAGGTAACTAAACACAGCTAAAACATACATAGCAACTCTACCAAGTGCTGGTGAGGATGCAGAACTCTCATACGTTGGTGGTGGAATGTAAAATGGTCCAGTCACTTTGGAAAAAGAGCTCAGCAATTTTATAAGATTAAACACACTTACCCTGTAACCCAGCAATTACTCTCCCAGGCATTTATCCTGGAGAAATCAAAAACACTTACGTTCACACAAGAATCTATATATAAATGTTCAAAGCAGCTCTATTTGTAATTGCCGAGAAGTGGCAACAACCAAGATGTCCTTCAACAGGTGACCAGAAAAACATCCTATGATACTGCACACAACAGCACAGCAGCCAGCAGGAAAAGGAACAGATTCAACAATGCGAGGAGATCTCCAGGACTTTAAGCAGAGTTCAAAAAGCCAAGCTCAAGAGGCTACACACTATTCTCAAAATGGCACAGCGATAGAGATGGAGAACACATCACTGGTGGCCAGGGGCTAGGGATGGGGGCTGGGTGTGACCATAAAGGAATAGCAAGACAGTGTTCCTTTGTGTTATGGGATAGTTTTGTATCTTGATCATAGTGGTGGTCACAAAAATTTCTAAAGGTGACAAAAACTTAATAGAACCACACACATACACAAAGTATACACACACATACACAAAAGTGCAGGTAAAAAAAACTGGTGAAACTTGAACAAAATCCATAGCCTAGTTAATGGTACTACACCAACATCAATTTCCTGGTTTGTCGATGTACCATAGCTTTGTAAGATGCTACCATTAGGGAAGTTCACTGAATGGCACAGCAATGGACTGGACTGCTCTGTGCTATTTTTGCAACTTCAAGTCTATAATAATTTCAAAATAAAAACTTCAGAAAATAATAAGTAAGTACAATGTTGGTTAAAGCATCAAATGTGAAGAATGTATGTGAAAAGCTGTAAGCTCCAGGGGAGGTATGGTATTGGCAGTGGTCAAGAAAAGCTTGAAGCAATCTGGTATTTAGCAAGCCCCAACCCTGTGATGCATGCCAGGCATCATGCCAGACAGTGGGGTTAATTTAAAGACCCTAGTCCTGTATGGCAGAGATCACCGTAACAATGTAAAGCAATTAAACTCCAATAAAAGAAAATATTTTTTGAAAGACCCTGGTCCTATTCTCAAGAATCTCTGAACCAAGAAGACAAGGAGGTGGGGTTGGGATGGGGAGGAAATGTCTCTTGGTAATGGTAGGAGCCAGCAGACCCATCATAAGCTGGATCTTGGACAGGACTCCATTTATTATGTGGACCCCTATCAGTTCAGTTCAGTTCAGTCGCTCAGTCACGTCCAACTATTTGCGACCCCATGAATCGCAGCACGCCAGGCCTCCCTGTCCATCACCAACTCCCAGAATTCACTCAGACTCACACCCATTGAGTCGGTGATGCTGTCCAGCCATCTCATCCTCTGTTGTCCCCTCCTCCTCCTGCCCACAATCCCTTCCAGCATCAGAGTCTTTTTCAATGAGTCACCTCTTCACATGAGGTGGCCAAAATACTGGAGCTTCAGCTTTAGCATCCTTCCTTCCAAAGAAATCCCAGGGCTGATCTCCTTCAGAATGGACTGGTTGGATCTCCTTGCAGTTCAAGGGACTCTCAAGAGTCTTCTCCAACACCACAGTTCAAAAGCATCACTTCTTCGGCGCTCAGCCTTCTTCACAGTCCAACTCTCACATCCATACATGACTACTGGAAAAACCATACCTTTGACTAGACGGACCTTTGTTGGCAAAGTAATGTTTCTGTTTTTGAATATACTATCTAGGTTGGTCATAACTTTTCTTCCAAGGAGTAAGCGTCTTTTAATTTCATGGCTGCAATCACCATCTGGAGTGATTTTGGAGCCCAGAAAAATAAAGTCTGACACTGTTTCCACTGTTTCCCCATCTATTTGCCATGAAGTGATGGGACCAGATGCCATGATCTTCATTTTCTGAATGTCAAGCTTTAAGCCAACTTTCTCACTCTCCTCTTTCACTTTCATCAAGAAGCTTTTTAGTTCCTCTTCACTTTCTGCCATAAGGGTGGTGTCATCTGCATATCTGAGGTTATTGATATTTCTCCCGGCAATCTTGATTCCAGCTTGTGTTTCTTCCAGTCCAGCGTTTCTCATGATGTACTCTGCATAGAAGTTAAATAAGCAGGGTGACAGTATACAGCCTAGATGTACTCCTTTTCCTATTTGGAACCAGTCTGTTGTTCCATGTCCAGTTCTAACTGTTGCTTCCTGACCTGCATACAGATTTCTCAAGAGGCAGGTCAGGTGGTCTGGCATTCCCATCTCTTTCAGAATTTTCCACAGTTTATTGTGATCCACACAGTCAAAGGCTTTGGCATAGTCAAGAAAGCAGAAATAGATGTTTTTCTGGAACTCTCTTGCTTTTTCCGTGATCCAGCGGATGTGGACAATTTGATCTCTGGTTCCTCTGCCTTTTCTAAAAATCAGCTTGAACATCTGAAAGTGCACAGTTCACGTATTGCTGAAGCCTGGCTTGGAGAATTTTGAGCCTTACTTTACTAGCGTGTGAGATGAGTGCAATTGTGCGGTAGTTTGAGCATTCTTTGGCATTGCTTTTCTTTGGGATTGGAACGAAAACTGCCCTTTCCCAGTCCTGTGGCCACTGCTGAGTTTTCTGAATTTGCTGGCATGTTGAGTGCAGCACTTTCACAGCATCATCTTTCAGGATTTGAAAGAGCTCTACTGGAATTCCATCACCTCCACTAGCTTTATTCATAGTGATGCTTTCTAAGGCCCACTTGACTTCACATTCCAGGATGTCTGGCTCTAGGTGAATGATCACACCATCGTGATTATCTTGGTCTTAAAGATCTTTTTTGTACAGTTCTTCTGTATATTCCTGCCACCTCTTCTTAATATCTTCTGCTTCTGTTAGGTCCATATCATTTCTGTCCTTTATCGAGCCCATATTTGCATGAAATGTTCCCTTGATATCTCTAATTTTCTTGAAGATATCTCTAGAGACCCCTATAGCCTTACCTAAAAGGGAAACTATCAGGACACTTCAGGTGTTAGTCCAGACCCTGTCTCTAATAGTCCTCAGATATCTAGGTATTCCCATTTCCCTGCTGCAGTGACCCCTCTGAAGGAAGGATGGGGGTACTACATGTCACAGTATTACAGGTTCTTTTTTCTGGAGACCAAGTCACCTCTTTAGTCAGGGGTTTTCAGATCTAAATACTGGCTTAGGTCTGGAAACAGGGCAAAAGATTGTGTCTTTTTATCGGACCCCAGTCTCTAATTCATCTCCCCTTGATTTCTTTGGCTGGTACAAGCTAGATAGCACCCTTACCAACTATTGAGCTATATGCCCCAGAAACATTGTGATATACCAATCCCCTCCATAACTTTCTGTCAGGCACCCTTTGCTGCCACTTCAGTTTTCCCAGCTGTCATGATCATTGTGGTCCCCTGGCTTCTGGAGTTTAAAGCACTGTCCCTAACCTCTATTATTTGGGAGATCCTATCACTACCATAGTTATTAGAGAGACAAAGTCTCAGAGAGTCACTCTACCCTTAGTCCTGGCCTGTAAAGGAAAGCCATCACTGAACTCTGAGTGATGCTGGGGTTCCTCTCAACAGCATATCCTTTTCACACCTTGGCAACTGCTGTGTCCTCTGAGCCCTCCTGTGGAAGATGAGGAGGCAGGTGTTCTGGCTGTACTGAGTCAGTCTATGTCAGCATACCTACTCCCTGGAGTCCTTTCACCCCTTCCTCCATCATTTGCCACGGGAATTCTGGAAATGTCAACTTTGCTTAGCAAGGGGTGGTCACTTTCTCTATGCCTCTGGTAGCATCCTAGAAATGAGTCAGTACCATCTCCTAAGGTCCTGTGTCTCAGGAGAGCACACCAAAGTCAAACTCTTTTCTGCTCAGTGTTACATTCTGTTCCTTTGGTTGACACCCTCAGATCCAGGCCCATGCATGCTCCTCTGGCTGGTTCTATCCTGCAACCCTGTGGGATGGGCCCTTTCCTCCCACATCCAGCCATAGTATCCCTCACTGGGTTATGCTCCGACTTAACTGCAATTTCAGGCCTAGTGGCCAGGAAGGAAGGGGAGGACAAATCCTAGAGGCACCTGCTGCCTTCAGGAGAGAGATCCTTGCACTGCTGGCCAGTACAATGCTAGCCCTTACTAGGGAGGGCTGGGCCACTTCTGCAGGCTCCGAAATTTCAGCAGAATTGAAGAACTCACATGCTTCTGGGCACCCACATGGGATGTCTGTATCCCACTTGTCAGGGTTCTAGGGTCTCAACTTCAGCATGATAAAAGTGGTTGGTTGGGTATTTCACTTTCTTTGAAGTTTAGCCACTGAACTGGTCTGGGTCTTTGCCCTCTGTTGGAGATTAGAACATCTTTGTATAAAAGAGAGAGGCCCTTGAGCTTCCACATCTGCCTTTCAGTGCCTGTTACTGATAACAGTTGTCCATCATCTTTCTGAACAGCATCAGTGGAGCTGAGTAACTGCCATCCAGTCCCTTCATCCATGCAGCCCTGTGAGACCCCAGCACCTCTGTGGCTGCTGGTGCATCCTCCACTCCACCTGCAGGTGAGTTAACAGTGGGCACCATCTCATCCCAGGGGCAGCCTGGCTCCACCGCCACTCATCGTCAGCCCTGGGATCAGTGAGGCTGCTCCAAACCCCAACTTATCGCGTGTTTTGCTGGACCATCCCCTGGACACACTATCACAGGTGAGGTTCTTCTGAAGGAGACACAGATATGGAGTTTGGAGTGCAAGATGTTTCTTAGTGGTCAACATCTACAAAAGGAAGGAGGCAGAAGCAGAACCAGCAGAGGAGAAGTCAAGCTGCAAGGCAGGCCTGTCCAGTGCATGGCCAACTCGGTGGAAAGCTCTGGAGCCAATGGTGCACCAGGTTCATCCCTGTCAGGCTGGAGTGATCAGGCCTTTAGATCCTCACTTCCCTGGGCCACCAGATGTGGGCCACCTCGAGGAGGGCATGGCCTCGGGTGGGACACTTCCCAGCAGCAGAGGCAGATTCTGAGGGAGTGAGGAGCTGGGAGCTGCCTGCTGACAGCCCCGACACTGGACAGCAAGTAAGTCCTGCCTTGAAAGGAGACCTAAGGAATGAAGGAGAACTCCAATCCACTTTAAATGATCAGCTACTTCTTCCCCAAATTTGAAGCATGGAATTTCAACAGAAAATAAAAGAAGGGAGAGACTTCCCCAAAGGGAGAAAGTCTAGCACTTTCCCAGAAGACACGAGAGGGAGAGACTTGTATGGAGAAGCTCCACAGGGGATGGTGTCCCCTGAGCCTGGGAATGTGGTGCCTTTAGAGGAGTAGGCATGCTTGACACTTGCTATCTATTAGTTTTACTTTTTGGAAAAGTAGCTGAGACTATTGGTCCTGAATAAACCCCTCAGAGATCATATTTAGAAAGAGGCCTTTCAATAGTTCCAGGGTTGGGGGTGGGGGCAGGGTCTTTAACACTAGCAAAGTTCTTGTGAGAGATATCTTTTCAAAAATTGTATCAGCCACATGAAAAATTGTACCAGCCAACATCACTAATTACTAGAGAAATGCAAATAAAAACTACAATGAGGTATCACCTCACACTGGACAGAGTGGACATCAAAAAGTCGAAAAATAATACATGCTGGAGAGGATGTGGAGAAAGGGAACCCTCCTACACTGTTGGTGGGAATGCAAATTGGTGCAACCACTATGGAAAACAGTATGGAGGTTCCTTAAAAAATTAAAAATACAGTTACCATATGATCCAGCAATCCGACTCCTGGGCATACGTCCAGAGAAAAGATACATGCACCCCTACATTCACAGCAGCACTATTTATAATAGCCAAGACATGGCAACAACCTCAACATCCACTGCCAGAGGAATGGATCATGACGAGGCGGTACATATACACGAAGGAATTCTACTCAGCCATAAAAAGAATGAAATAATGACATTTACAGCAACATGAATGGACTCAGAGATTACCATATTAAGTAATACAAAGTCAGAACAGACAAATACCATATATGACTTATATGTACAATCTAAAATATGACACGTGGGACTTTCCTGGAAGTCCAGTAATTGAGATTCTGCACTTCCACTGAGTTCAAGCTGGATTTAGAAAAGCCAGAGGAACCAAAAATCAAATTGCTAACATCCACTGGATCACTGAAAAAGCAAGAGAGTTCCAGAAAAACATCTACTTCTGCTTTATTGACTATGCCAAAGCCTTTGACTATGTGGATCACAATAAACTATGGAAAATTTTTAAAGAGATGGGAATACCAGACCACCTGACCTGCCTCTTGAGAAATCTGTATGNATGGGAATCTGCAAGCCACGCAGTGTGCCTGGCAGAGCGCTAAGGCACACAGCAAGTGTGGGAGATGGGGCTGCTGCTGTTGTGTGCTGTTTAGTTGCTAAGTAATGTCAGACTCTTTGCAACCCCATGGACTGTAGCACACCAGGCTCCCCTGTCTGTGGGGTTTCCTAGGTAAGGATACCAGAATGGGTTTCCATTTCCTTCTCTAGGGGATCTTCCCAACCCAGGGATTGAACTCGTGTCTTTTTTACCATTGAGCCACCAGGGAAGCCCTGGGAGGTGGGGCTACTGGTCTCCATTCCTGTCTCTTATACACATCTAGATGTGTATAAGAGACAGTGAGGAGACTGCAGCCTTACAAAGACTGTTCAACTATCTCTCCCAATTGTATGAAGTCAAATCTCATCTCCCATCTCCCTCTCTCTCTCTCATACACATGCACATACACACACAGGGTACTTCCTGGTGGTTCCACTTCTCTAACAAAACTGCTGAGAACACACGACTGCTTCATTCTTCTTAACTATTACGAAAATGCCAGTATTATTCAATTCTTTCCCTGCTAAAGGACCTTTAGGAGGTTCTACTTCGTCACTCTTATAAATCATGCTATAAGAAGCACCCTTTTGGAGACTTCCCAGGCGGTCCACTGGTTAAGACTCCGTACTTCCACTGCAAGGAGCATGGGTTCAATCCCTGGTTGGGGAACTAAGGTCCCACATGCTTCAAAGTGAAGCCCCCCCAAAAAAGAAACCACCCTTTCTCATGCCCCCTTTTTAAAATTACATCTGTGCTTATTCTTTAGGACAGAGATATGAAACCAATGACTCCAAAAGTTGACACATTTTACACTGCGGAGAGGCCTCCTTTGCCTGGAACCAAAATAGGCAAGGAACATTCACAAGGTAATTTTAGTCTCCTCCCCAATAAGGATACAAAAGCATTTAGCAGCCACTGATCAGTCAAGGGGAAGCACCTTCCTGGGGTTGAGCAGTATAGGTGGCACTAACACACACCAATATGGGAATCTGCAAGCCACGCAGTGTGCCTGGCAGAGCGCTAAGGCACACAGCAAGTGTGGGAGATGGGGCTGCTGCTGTTGTGTGCTGTTTAGTTGCTAAGTAATGTCAGACTCTTTGCAACCCCATGGACTGTAGCACACCAGGCTCCCCTGTCTGTGGGGTTTCCTAGGTAAGGATACCAGAATGGGTTTCCATTTCCTTCTCTAGGGGATCTTCCCAACCCAGGGATTGAACTCGTGTCTTTTTTACCATTGAGCCACCAGGGAAGCCCTGGGAGGTGGGGCTACTGGTCTCCATTCTTTACTGTCCTACAGCTGCACTCCTCCTGAGAAGGTCTAGGAGGGGTGGGAGGGCAGAATGTGTTTTTCCACCGTTGATTGTGGGCCCTGTGACTTACATTAGCCAATTAAACAGTCCAGATGTGAAGTGAGAAGAAACCTGAAGTATGGTTGTGCATGACTTGGTTTAAGTCCATGAAAGCAATGTGCCTCAGGGACCTGCCAATCCAAGGAGGATGGGAGACTCATGGTGCAGACCTGGGCTCAATCCCCAGCCTGGAGTGAGGCCCAGAGAGCCTGGCTTAGATCAGATGAACCCCAGTGGCAAAGAGACAGCTCAGCATCACACTTTGCATCATACTTTGTGAGCCCACTTCAATTTGGAACAGGTGCTCGGCCTTTACAACCTAGACGCTTTTGAAGATTACTGGTCAGCTATTTTGGGGAGTGTCTTCCACATTTGTGGAAGTGTCTTCCACACTTCTAATCGTAAGTGTGGTTCTTACAATTAGATTCTGGTTATGCATCTTCAGCAAGAATGCTGCTGCTGCTGCTAAGTCGCTTCAGTCGTGTCCTACTCTGTGCAACCCCATAGACGGCAGCCCACGAGGCTCTGCCGTCCCTGGGATTCTCCAGGCAAGAACACTGGAGTGGGCTGCCATTTCCTTCTCCAATGCATGAAAGTGAAAAATGAAAGTGAAGTCGCTCAGTCGTGTCCGACTCTTTGCGACCCCATGGACTGCAGCCCACCAGGCTCCTCCATCCATGGGATTTTCCAGGCAAGAGTACTGGAGTGGGGTGCCATTGCCTTCTCCTTTTAGCAAGAATACAGAGAAGTAAGGCTGACTGATATCCTATCAGTGGCACATGATTTCAGTCTGTCCCATTGCCGGTAATGCTTTGATCATTTGATTAATGTGATGTCTGCCAGACTTCACTGTAAAATTACTCTGTTCCCTTTTGAAATTGAAAATATCTTATGGAGAGAATGCTTAAAACTATGTAAATATTCATTTATAATTTATATTAGCATGGAGTCAGGGTTTCCTAACTCAGTCTAGGTTATAATTGATCACTATCACTATTTATGTTGCTGTTTAAATGGTCCTAGATTTGGCCAACAGAAGCCCCTTCAAACTGGCTTCTGTGTCCATGTAACACTTCCCCATGATTTTTTGAGCATCTACTTGTTTTCTGGCACAAAAAGATGTTCTAGGCTGTTCTTGTACTTTCTGTTCCCTAATCCAGGAATCAGCCATTTCTCCAAGGAGTCCTAGTTTCTGCTAGTGGGAAATGATAATTAGAAGCCAAAATGTGAGTGCTAGGTGTGATCACTGCTATTGAAGTGTCACTGTTCCCAGGCCCTCAGTGGTCAGAGACAGTGGACATTTACATCTATCTGTCTGTCTGTTTATTTATCTACCTATCTGTGTACTGAAAGTCATGAGTTCTGACATATCTCCAATTCTAGTCTAATGCCACAGGGTTCACTTAAGTTTTATCCTTTCCATAACTGTTATTCTTCTCTCTGACACTGTGAAGCCTGATTCTCATTAGTCCTAATAAACCTGCTTATTTGATCACTCTGATGTTACGAATCTGTTATCACCATCCTTTCCCCCAGATGCCCTTCTTAGCCTCTGACTCTCATGCTGGGACAACCCATGGGGGCAAGTTCCTCACTCTATTTGGACTCTGGTACCCCATAACAGGGCACATACCTATTATGTAGGTCTACACCTCCCCACAGGCACCCTCCTCTCCCACCCAGGTCTGTCTTCTGATATGAAGTTGCTACCTGATATGAAGTTTCTATGTGAAGTTGCTCCCTGTACCACTTGGACACCTGTTCACCTTTTAAAGGCTCTGATATGCCTCTTCCTTGGATATCTTATCATCACTTTGGGTTCAGACTCCTTAAGTCAGGCAATCTTTATAAACAGACATCCTCCTTTCAGGCCCTGATTTCATTCTGGACCATAGACCTCTCTGCAGACACACAAGCACCAACCTTCCTCTGTCCCATCTAATGGCTTTGTGGGGAAAAAACCCAACTTATTCATGAAAGGATGGGAAAATACAGGAAGGAAAGAATAGGAAGGGAAGGGAAGGGCCCTCTGCCCCTCTGGCTGCTGGGTGAAGAACAAACTGTAGGGAGGCATGAGTGAAAGGAAGGAGAGGGTAGAGAGGCTGTTGTAACAATGCAACGAGATAGCAGAGACAGTAGCAACGGGGATGGGGCTGCTGCTGCTGAGCCGCTCAGTCGTGTCCAACTCTGTGCAAACCTGTGGACTGTAGCCCGCCAGGCTCCTCTGTCCGTAGGATTCTACAGGCAAGAATACTGGAGTGGGTTGCCATGCCCTCCTCCAGGGGACCTTCCCAACCCAGGGATCAAACCCATGTCTCTATGTCTCCTGCATTGGCAGGCAGGTTCTTTACCACTACTGCCACCTGGGGATGGGGAGAAATATTCATATTCCAGATAATTCTAAAAGTGAAGTCAGTAAGATGTACTGATGAAATAATCTGGGCATTCAACCAAAGATCATTTATTTTTCATATTGCTTAGTAAAGGCCCTCTGGTTTCAAGAAGTAGAAACCCATTCAAACTAGCTGAAGCAAAGAAGATGAATTTAAGGATTCACGTATATCTCTCAGAACCAAAGGCAGGAGGAGAATCCAGGTCTCATGAGGGGCAGGAACCAGAACCTGGAGAATGAGTGGGACTCAGGACAGGCACTTTCCTCTCTCCTTGATTCTGTGACCTCTCGTCTGCGCTGCTCTCTGCACATCTGCTCCATTCTCCTCTCTTGGCAGACCTCCTTCCTCTGTTCTCCATGCACGTGACAGAAGATGGCAATGATGATTCACAGCTCCTGTTTTACATGCCCCTTTCAAGACTAGAGGAAACCAACTAGTGTCTGATTCCCAGTCCCAAATCCCCATGAGAGATAAGCTGAGGAGTCAAGCATCAATCAGCAACTTACCTCTTAGAGCCAGGAGAAGAGAGTCCCCTAGAATAAACTTGGTGCCCAGACCTACCTCTGATGAGGGAGGGGGCACTTCTCAGGGACTAGGGGTCAATGGGCAGGTCAGATGCACCTTCAAAGTGTTACCTATTCATCTATTAAATGCAAAGGAGCCAGTAGCTCTTAGGCAGTACACAGAAACAGACAAGACAAAAGCCACATCTTTAAGCCAATAATCTCGGAAGAAAACTAAGATATGAAACAGTAAGAAGACGATTCTAGACAGCCAGGGTCATATGGCAGATGTTCCGAGAAGCACTGATGGCCTTCAGAAATGGAAAAACCCCACATATCACCAGGTTCTGTCAACAGTATCTAAGTTTCCAAAACAGAGGATGGTGGGGGAAGTTGGGGGGAGGGGAATCTTTGGTTATTTTGCAGTGGACATGAACGGCCCAGCAGAAGTCCCATGAGTTGGGCTGTCCTTGACTCAGCAGGCACTGGGCCTCTTCAGGGCTCCGGACCCCCTCCAAACTGATTTATGGCTTGTGCAGTCAGCAAATTTATACACTCTGCGGCTTTGTTTTTATAGTATTGCTTCTCCAAGAGCTGGTTTCATACCTCAGACATATAAATCTGTTAGGGGGTGGCATATAGCCCAAGAGGTCTTTCCCAGGTGGGCAAGATTTTGTTCTCATCTATAGACTCTTTCAGAGCCCTTCTAACCTGACCCTTCCACTCCTCATCCCAAGCATTTGGGTTGTTCACTGGAAAAGCCAACCCAATCTACAGTTCCAGTGTAGCTAGAAGATGGGGCCTAGCTCCTTCTTGAAGCCCTTAAAAGCTCACTGAGCCATTCAATTGTTAGCTCACAACCTGGGAGAGTTAACTCAAATTCCTGCTGGAGTTAATCCTACCATCTCTAAGACCTTGGCTAAAGGGGCTACATGACAACAAAACAGAGGTGGAATCTTGTTCCAACTAATTCCAGTTGTCATTCAAATCTCACCCGGCTAGGATAATATTTGCAGTCTAAAGCAATATGGTACTAGGGCAAAGAAAGAAGTGTCAGGCAAATTCTTGAAATTCCTGTTCGTTTCCCCTCACCTCTTCCTTCTGGAGTGTTGTTTTGGTGGAAGGAGAGCTGAGGTGTTTGATGTAGGGGTGGGTGAGGGGATGGTTGAAGGATATTTACTTCTTGCAACTGAACAGACCCTCTCTCACCTCCAAGCCAAGCAGCATAACATCAACACCTTCTTCAGGAGAGATTTGCTTCTGTCGGAGGCACAGGGAAGCTGGTGCTGGTTTGTTTGTGGAAGAGAACTTGTTGGGCCAGAACAATGAAGCACTGTGACCTTTGGTCTACAATAACAATGAAAATTGTTCTGTCCTGCAGGCTCCCTTTCCAACTCAGGGACCACGGATTTTGCTCACAAGGAAATAGTAAGATAATATGAGTTCCTTGTTTTCCTCTATGTATTTCATTCTAGGTCAGCACTTTCCAGAGAGTTCCATGCAACAGTAGTTTCATAAAATGCTCACCAAAAAATAAGTTTGGCAAAAAGACAACCTACTGAATGGGAAAAAAATATCTGCAAATGATATGACCAATAAGGGATTGATATCCAACATATATAAGCAGCTCATACAACTCAACAGCAAGGAAACAAATAACCCAGTTAAAAAGCAAGTGGAAGAACTGAATAGACATTTTCCAAACAGGAAATGCAGATGGCCGACAGGCATCTGAAAAGATGATCAATATGGCTAACCATAAGGGAAATGCAAATCAAAACCACAGTGAGATGTCCCCTCACATGTGTCAGAACGGCTGTCATCAGAAAGAACACAAATAAAAAATGTTGGCGAGCATGTGAAGAGAAGGGAACCACCGTGCACTGTTTGTGAGAACATAAAGTGGTACAGTCATTGCAGAAAACAGTATGGAGGCTTCTTAAAAAAACTTAAAAGAGAACCACCATAGTACCCAGCAATTCCACTCCTGGGTATATATGTGAAAAAAACAAAAACACTAATTCCAAAATATACATGTACCCCAATATGGACAACAGTATTATTTACAATTGCCAAGATATGGGAGGAACCTGAGTATCCATCAATATGAATGGATAAAGAAGATTTGGTTTATATATATAGGACAGAATCCTACTCAGCCATAAAAAAGAACAAAATACGCCATTTGCAGCAACATGAATGGACTTGGAGGGTATTATGCTAAGTGAAACAAGTCAGATGAGAAAGACAAACACCATATGGTATCACTAATATGAGGAATCTAAAAAATACGAAAAACTAGTGAATGTAACAAAAAGAAGCAGACTCACAGATACAGAGAACAAATGATGGCAGTGGTTTCCAGTGGGGAGAAGAGCAGGGGAAGCGGCGTTTTAGGGACAGGGGAAAAGATACACAAACTATTATGTATAAAATAACTACAAGGATATACAGTACAATACAAGGAATAAAGTCAATATTTTATAATAACTCTAGATGGAAGATAACCTTTAAAAACTATGAATGACTGTATCATACATCTGTAACATATAATACTACACAGCAACTATACTTCAATTAAAAAAAAATCAGTTTGAGTAATACTACTATCTATGATGGTCCCTCCTGGAATTAATACAATAGTGTGTGCAGTGCAAGAGGTGAGAGGTCCAGTGCCTAAGAGGCCTGGTTCACTCTGCTTAGCCATTTCCCCAACCTCTCTGACCTGGAACACACACCTTCTGCCACTGCTCCTTCTTTATTAACAGTCAGCATAAGGACACATTTCAGGAAGTGGCATTCCCTGCCGACTTGTCCAGCTGGGACTGAATTTGGAAGTCAAACAGGCATCCTAAAATACTGACCTACTTGGTTCCATCCATGAACCAGGAACATTTTGTTTCTGAAAATATACCCTCTTCTATGAAGGCAGCCTCTGTATCTCAAAAAAGATGAATATAGAAATATTTGAAAAATTAAATGATTAAAAAAATTTTTAGTCAACATAAGCCTACCTATCTAATGTGGAAGTTGAACTTGACAAGCCAAGCAACATCAGCATCAAATGAACAGGTGGTAAATCCACAGAAGAACAAAAAATCTAAAATTGGAAACATCTCAAATTCAATATCTACCATGACCTTCTTTATTAGCTCAATTCAACTTTGATTTATTCAAGAACTTAAGTTCTTTAAGCTTCATTTCACCTGTCCACCCCTCCAGGGTGGTCAAGAGGCTCATAATGGAGTGTATGGCTACACTCTCAGTGTACTGCAAGGCTCTGGACCCCATGTGTCAAACGTGACTTGACGTCTTGGATTTCCCTGAGGTTCTGTGGCCAAGAACAAAATCATTGATGCCAAGGAGAACTAACTCATCAACACGAAATTGAAAAGAAGGTGGTCAAAAACAACTTCACAATCCTTGACAAACATCTACTTGAAGGACATAAAAGGAAAAGACTGAAGAAGTTAGAAAGGATCATTTCTCTGGAGAAAACGACTGGTGTGAAGAGGCATCTCTCGCTGCCATTGGCCACTGAGATGCAGCCATGAAGCTAGGGTTGGGAAAATGAACAGAATGGAGAGGAAGGAAAAGAGGGGCCCATCCTGTCTTGCCCAAAGGATTGTAGGGAGAAGACGGCAAGCAGAAGCATCAAGAGGTGCTTGATGTAGGCATATAAGTCTCAGTTTTCTCTCGGAGAGGAGGTGGGAGCTAGATTAGGTGGGGAAAGCACATTTAGCAGGGGAGGTTCTTGCCCTACTTCTGATGCAGCTTCTAGAAGTTTTCAATACAGGTAAGTGAGCCAAACAGCATGGCCAGAGGAGAGGGTCTGGCAGGCCATCAGAGCTTCCTCAGCTCCTACACGGGGACACTGAGTAAAGAGCCAGGGGCTGAGGGTGGAACTCGGTGGAGAATCCACTGAATGTGACCCAGGCGAGCAGGGATGTGCTACCAGCCGCTGTCTGAGCTGAGCAGGAATGAACTCAACACACTGCAGACACCAAGGTGACCCAGCGAGAGGACTCTCCAACAGTCCTGTGTGACATCAGCCAGTTCATAACCACAGGCAAGCACAAGACAGAAGGAACCCTTAGTCCACACTGTGAATTCCCCTGAGACCCTCCCTGCACATCTTCCTGGACCAGGGAAAAGAGACTGAGTGAAACCTCAAGAGACTGTTTAAAAGTTCAGACTCCATCATAAAGCTGCACTGGCTTTTTTTCCCTGCCATCCAGCAGGCAGGTGTAGGGCAGGGGTTTCTACCAGGTACAGCCTTAAATATAGAAGCTGTACTTTCTCCCATTATTTTGCAATAACCCTAAACAGGGTATAGTCTATAAAAATATTGACTCATGCTGTACACCTGCAACTAATATACTGTCAATCAACTATACTTTGATTAAAAATTTTTTTTAAAATAAAGTACATTTTACTATCAAAAAGAAGTTACATTTTCTCTGCACATCTGAAAGTAGTGTGAACAAAATTTATGTCTCTACTACAAACTAAGGGAGGTGTTTCTTCAACGTTCTTCTAGGAATAGTTCATTGTTCACTTTAAAAATAATACTTCTATTTCACAACAAACTGCCCAAGGATGGGTGAGTGGCGTGACACTGCCAGGTGGGCAGTGCCTCCTCACAGGGCCTAAGGTAGAAGGAAGCAGAGGGACCAGGTGTGAAACACTGCCTGCATTGAGCTCCATGCCCTGCAGTTCTCATCCCTCTCTGAGGCCACCTACTCTCCTGTAACATCAGCCCGACCTCAGAGGGCTCTTCTGAGGCATCAGGGAGATAAAGTTTAGAAGCACCTGGGACCCAGCCTGAGCCTATGCTCTGCAGTTATTTCTGCTCATGGGTAAGCAAGGATTTTTACTATTACTATTTCCGTGTCTCTGCTGCTGCATCTTAAGGCACAGTGCTAACGAGTGACTTTAAAAAAAAAAAAAAAAAGGAGAACTTTTATGTCTAAAATGAATGTAGTTCATTCACAGTCATCTCCACAGGACTGAGACCCACACAGCCAAACCTGTGCCCCAGGATGGCGTGAGGCTCTGCTAGGAAGGTGGCTGTGCATCCTTCAACACTTCATCCCCAGGGTCCCACACAGGGCCTGTGACATCGTGGGGGCGACATGAAAGCTCCCCCAGTAGAATCCTGCCCTGTGTGCCAGGTTTGTTGGTTTAGGTTCTGACCAGCAGCTCTGGAGCAGCTGTTGTTGGTACGGTTCATTCTCTAAGCCATGTTAGACTCTGCCGGATTATAGCAAGCCTGGCTCTTCTGTCCTCCACTATCTCCCAGAGTTTGCTTAAACTCATGTCCACTGCGTCAGCGATGCCATCCAACTATCTCATGGTGCAGTTTTGGTGGTGATGAATCTTCACCTTTGAGGATGAGCTTTAGTTTTGGAAACTGTGGGGTGTCTGGAGCCTGATGGCAAATAAGGAACGGGGTAGGGGTTGTCAAAGAATGCTGAGTGAAACCGTTTTTTGATCAAGCAAGCTAGGAAGCTGTTTGCAACATGGTGCCTGGTAAACGGGGAGCACTGAGAAGAGAACATGCAGACATGTGCACACCGCAGGAGGCAGTGTGACTGGAGCTAAGGCCAGATTAGTTCTGCAGCCTTAGCTCGGGGAGGATGAGGGCGGGGGCTTGAGGAGGCACTATTGAAGCTGCTACTGTGGAAAGTTCTAGTTGCTTTATTAATATTTTAAACAAAAGAATATGTCATCATTCAGTACCGGGTATGTGGGACATTTTTCTATGACTAGACTCTCTCAGAAAGGATGCCTCTGGGCTGGTGAGTGGGCCACTGGACTAGAGGGTCCAGCATAGACTCTTTCCATAGGGTACTTGGTGCCTCTTAGAGCTTATCCTGTTTGCATGCTATTGCCTAGTAGACAGCTAGCAACGACAAACAGAAGGAGGAGGGAGCAGTGTTCCTTTCCTCTACAATAAATATTTAACCTGAATTTTCTCTACAAAACAAAACCAAAAAAGTAAACCATAAAGGGATTAACAGGAAGCTAATAACCCCGTCGGGAACTGTTAACACATCCCAGGGTTGTTCGCCCCGCTGGGCCAAGAAGGACATTTCACGTCTCCAAACTGTTTAAGTTTGTGGTTGGAGAAAATATATACCCCTGACTTAAACCCGCACAGTTTGCAATAAATATAACCAATTTTTCGATACTCATCTTGTAAGTGGATTTTGAAAGAAGGCCCTCTACCAGCTCCTGCCCTTCCTCCCATCTGGGCCTTTCCGCCACTCGGCCACCTCCTTTAGGGCAGGAGGCCGCATTCTCACCCACCCCAAGAAGGCAAAAACCATAACCAGGAATGAAACCCAGGCTTTGGGATTATTTGAAATTATTCCTAGGCTACCTGCAATTTTCTGTTTGCCACTGCTGGTCCTGGGATGAAGTGAATTGGCTTTACCTGGGCTGTTAGTTCCCCAAGTTTCCCCCATGGTGGATTCTCTATCCTAAATGAATGACCATGTGATAAGGCACCACAAAGGAACCAGGGAGAGGACTTGTGTCCCTGACATGCCCAGGTCCTTTCCTCTGTCTTCACGAAACAGCCGTCAGCACTGGTTTGGGCTCTACTCCTTCTCTACGTTCAAGGTGAGGTTCCAAGAGATGGGGCCTGTGGTGGAACACACTGCCCAGCCTCTGCCAATAACTGTGCCAGGCTCTCTGGGCCAAGGGGCAGGCATCCGGGATGGGAAAATGGCCCTGAGGAGCCAGAGCCACTGGGCCACAGGGGCTCTGCCAGGGACCCAGAGACTGAGACAGGCACTCTGAACTGAGAACCCCGAGGATGAGGGTCCAGGCATCCCACGCCTCACAAGGAGTCAAAGCAGAGCAGAGGAGATCTGAGAGATAGAGTCCTGGGCTCAGCCCTGATTCCAGTCCATTCCCATCTCTACCCCTAGACATCACAGTATGTGATCCATACTAAGGTATTTTATTCCCCTGCCTAAGCCAGAGTGTGTGCCGGAGTTTTCTGCCTCTTTGGTCATGTCGGGACCAAGGCCATCCCAACACGCTAGTGTACAAAGTCCAGGAGACAAAGCTTAGATTCAACACTGGAAAAGCAGTGGGAGCAATCCTGACCAGAGAGTATCTCTGAATTAAACCCTAGACTAACCCATCAAAGGTATCATCACCAACATCTTCTTATCTTCTTTTTGCAGCAAAGTGGGAATACTAGAGGGAAAAAGCCTGAAAAGCCTCTTAACAAGAGGGCGTTAAATAGAGGTTTCACTCCCCTGATCTGGCTGCCTGTATCCCACTCCCTCCTCATTACTGATGGGCTTTTCAGCCCAGCTGGTGGGCTCAGAGTTCAGGGCTAGTCTCACAATTCCAGAGAAGTGTAAAACATTCTCTTACTAGGAACCGCAGAGCCTTCTGAAAACTCATCTAAGTCAGTAATGAGCCTGAAGACAGTGCAGGATTAACAAAATTTTCTCGCTGACACCATGAAACCCTCTCCCTCAAAGGCAGGTCACGGGCAGCAGGGTTATTTGATAAGACCCAGAATCAGAGTCCTTATATGCCATATCTGACCCTCAGCCCCTCAAACCATCACCCTGCTTCTTTGATTGTGCCAGAGGGATAGGACACTTGTGGGTACATCCCCAAATTGAAGTCTCAAGTAGAAAGAAGAATGAAAGTCTAAAAAGATGCTCAATACCACTAATAGTAAAAACAAGATACAATTTTTCACCCACCAGATGGACAAAGAAGAAAACACTTGATGATATTCAATACTAACTGAGTTTGGAGAAATGAACATTCTTGTTCCTTACTGAGGAGAGTGCATGAGGTTACAGCTTTGTTGAAGGCAATTTTGCTCTAGCTATCCAGGTAAGAAATGTGCGAGCCCTTTGAGCCAACAATCCCCTTCTACAAATTAACCTATACAAATGTGTAACCGAGCCTAAAAGGGGGGCCCAACAATTCCCCGCCCACTGCACAGGCACAGAGGCCATTTCCACATCAAGAGCTACAGCTTACTTCCTGCCCCCTTGCGTCCGGGCTTGCCCTGTGACTGGAAGCGACCAACAGAATGTGGCATAAGTGACATTCTGGAACCCAGTCCCATGCTGTGAGAGACCCAAGCCACGTGTAGAGACCACTCAGAGCAGAGCCAAGGTGCTCCCGATGCCAGCCTAGCTCAGTTCCCAGCCACCAGCCTACACCAGCGGCCAGCTACGGGAGTGAGACTACTCAGACCCCCCACCTTTGACGATACCACGTAAGGTAAAAAACCACTCAATCCATAGAAACTTGAGGAAATAAAAAGCTATTTTAAGCCACTAAGTTTTAAGAGCTCTGTTCCTCAGCAATAGATTAAAAAAAAACCAATATCCCAATATTCGTTGCCATACAGAAATACTGGAGACAACTCATGGGTCATCAATAGAAGAGTCGTTACATAGGTAATGGTCCGGCACAACAGGAATGCTCTGTGGCCACTGAGAAGATTGAAGTCAACCTGAAAGCAGGGACGAGGTAAGTCCCCTGGAGACAGGCTAATGAAAAGTACAAGGTTCTGAACAGTTATATGTGTCTAGTATAGTTTTATGTAAAGTATGTATTATTTGGGTAAGTGCCTATATGCCACTATTAATAGTAGTGCCTTCAGGGGAGAAAGATGGGTTTGGGGTCAGAGAAGGATATAGAAATTTCTACTTTTTATTTCTGAGTTGTTTGTTTCTTGCAATGAACATGTACACATGTATTAGTGGTACAATCTAATAAAAGATGATGAACAGATTCCTAGGTCTTTTCAACACAGTACACTGGCTTCCTGAAAGTTTAGGAAATGCCCAGTTTCATGCTAGCCGTCATTTCACTGAGCACCTACGTTAAACCAGGAAACCCATGTATTATTTATAATTCGCACAACGACCCATGTGGGTAGGCATTATTTTTCCAATTTCAGATAATGTGGACCCTCGGGTTCAGAATGGACACACAGCTTTCCAAGTGTCACTCAGCTGAGTGGTAGAACCACTATTTGAACTCGGGTGGGTCCCACTCCAAAGCCTGGGTGCTCTTGCAGGGAAGACCGGGGCCCTGCCTGACGGAGCTGAAGGTCTGGCGGGGGAAGAGGACCCATCCAGCTGAGAGGTGCTGCCGCCGACTGTGCCTGCGCTCCCGGCTCTGGGCTCCAATTCCAGCTTCACTGCTCACAAGCTGTGAGGCTGTGGACAAGTGACGGCCTCCTGTATCTCATTCAGTCACCAAGTGAGCCCTTACTGAGTACCTCCTGGGTGTTGGCACTGTCATGCCAGCTCTCCAGCACCTCAGAAGGGGAAACCCTGCCCTCACAGAGCTTATGATATAATATGGGAGCCAGATATGAAACAAGTAACCAAATAAGCACACGGTGGATCATAGAGGGTGATAAAAAACTACGAAAGGAGAATACAAAAAAAATGCCTCAGTTTCCATGTCTGTAAAATGGGATACCAACAGTGCCAGCTTCATGGGACTCTCGTGCTGAGTCTGTAAAATATTTCACATGAGATGCTTAGTACTAAGTTGAGGACAGAGTGAATTCTGGTAAATGGGAATTATGATAAGGGATGATGATGATAAACTGTGTACCTGAAAGCTCTACACACAGTTAAACTGTGTACCTGAAGGCTGTGATACAGAATTTTTTTTAAAGGGTGCACAACAAATATCAGTTAACTGAATGTAACAAAGAGGTAACCTACCTAGGCTAGAGCAGTCAAGGAGTCCTGCCCAGAAGAGGTATCACACAAGCCAGTGCTCAAAACAACAAGCTTTGTTTACAGGACAAGGGACTCCACCCTGCCCAGAGGCTGTGAAGTAGCCAAAGAGCAGACAGAGGCCAGGCAGCCTGCCCACTTGGGGCTAACATGGTTAGTCAGGGCCTTATCACAAGGCCTGCCGAGAAACCAGACTGGAACAGGCCTGTTGCTGCCACCACGGGGAGGGCAGTGCGGGTGGGGGGCAGGAAGGCCTGGGGGAGCACCGGGCTATTTGTTATGGGGTGAAGAGGAAACTATAAGTGGTCCTCTGTCCTCCATTAACAGCAGGATGGAGTCAGGCTGGAGCCGCCGGGTGCGGAATCAGCCTTGTTTTTTAAACACACATGGCTGGTCCAGGCCTTTTAACCCCCAAACACCCCAGGGTTCCTGCAGGAAGAAAACAGTAGCCTTTGGTCTAAAAACTCCACAGCTGGGGTGTAGCTTAGGGCATTTCTGTTCAGCTTAGAAATAAACAGAAGATAAGACTATCGTGATTAAAAAAAAAAAAAAACAACCTTGTACTTTATAATGGATTATTCAAAGTCAGGGAGTCTGGGCTGGTTATAATTCTTTATACTGTAGACTCCTCACTGTATATCCTGAAGCTGAGAGTGAATAATAAAAGTAGATTACTCCTGTCTGTGAAGAAATACAAGCTATTTACTTCTATCTCATCTGCCCTTTCAAGGGGCCATCCAGTCACCTGGAAGCATGAGGTCCAGAAGCATTTAGGCACTGCTCCTCTGTGTCTCTTGCGCCTCTGAGACTTCTCCACCACACTCTTTGCTGAAGGGAGGGAGTGATTAAATCAGTGATGCTTCATGTTCTGGGGAAGTCCAGACCCCTCCCCAGAAAATCCCCACTGCACAGAACTGTGCAGCATCAGGAATTCAAGGCTCCGCCTCGGACCCCAAGCACTTTGGCTCCAAGGACCCCAGATTCTGTCCTTCCCAGATCAGACTGACTGGTAAGCTTCCACCCAGCTCTCATTTTACAACTGCTTTGGTTCCATTCTCTACATGGGATAATCTGTAGCAATCAGAGGCTAATTACACAAAGAATTTCAGGGTTCAGAAACACCCAGTTGAGTGGGGAAGCTCAAGTTGGCAGTATGAGAACTGTTACGAGTGGGGAGAACAAGGCATTCAAGCGAGACCGTGGATACCAATGCTGAACCCCAACTCTTACCCACGATGTTGGGAGGGGTCCCCAGGACACTCAAGGCCCAACGTAACTGCCATCTGTCTCATGAGGCCTACTGCTTGGCTGAGGAGGCACTAATGAGAAAGCCGGGAGCCCCCAGCACCACCATCCCCTCCTAGGGCCTCCACCCCACACTCCACAACGGGGTTCACGAGGCCATGCTGCTGAGCAGGGAAGCCCTGCCTGAGAGTCCAATCCAGAAAGGTAGGGGCTTCCAGATGCCAGGGAAAGGGCAGAAACTGAACACTTCATATTCGCCATGACTTGCATGCTGCGTTGACAAAAAACAAAGATCTGGCTGCACTGCACCCTGACCCAACAGAGCACCGACAGGCGCTGTCTTTCCCAGAGTCTTCCATTTTCATCCACTGAATCGAGGCTCCATGCAATTCCCCCACCTGCACAGAAGAAACCTCCCAGAAAGCAATCTGCAAAGCAAAACCACCACCCTAAAGGCAGTCCCCTCAGAAACCAGGGTGATCAGGACAAAGGAACTCCTGTGAGGCAGGAAGATTAGCATCCAAAAGCCATTGGTTGGACTCAGTGGGAGCAAGCCAGTCCCAAGATGCAGGAATGATTACTAACAGACCATGTCCCTACCTTACACGTGTTCCACATCCACAAACTGGAAAAAATGCTGAATTAAATATGAAACAGGAAACTAAGATAAAGAGCTATGTGCGCGCGCGCGCGCGCGCGCACACACACACACACACACACACACACACACACACACACACACACACAGAGTCTTCTAGTCAGCAGGGGAGGAAAGCCAGTGGTGGAGATTTTTAATTAGAAAGGAGGACTGATAGCTGCCCCCCCCCCCCAGGCTAAGGTCTTCATCAGGGAAGCACAGGCCAGCATTAACCTTTGTAGCCCCAGCGTGGGTGCTGTGAGCCCACTCTAGAGAAAGCTCCTCAGGGTTTTCTAAGTCTGGCTTGTTAGCTGTAGAATCTTTAAGAAAGAGAAGGAGGGAAGGTATGATGGGAGAAGCAAAGGGTCAGGAGAGAAGTGAGTCAATCCCTCCACCAGGATGGTATGAGGGTGAAATCACCTGAAGCCTAACAGAGTGGGCTCAACTTCCAGCTCTTCTGTTTACAGCGTGTGATCAGGGACTGCTTACTTACTCCATCCTCTGGTCTTAATTTTCCTTGTCTGTGAGACGGAGATGATGGTATGAATTTGACAAAGTTGTGAAGATTAAATGCGATAATGTGTGAAAAGCACTTGTTTGTCTGGAATATTAAAAGGACTCAAACATAACGGTGACAGCTACTATTAAATTAGCTGAATTATTACCCTTTAGTCTCCTCCATTGGAGAAGGAAAGGGCAGCCCACTCCAGCACTCTTGCCTAGAGAACCCCCTGGACAGAGGAGCCTGGTGGGCTGCTGTCCATGGGGTCACACAGAGTTGGATGTGACTGAAGTGACTTAGCATGCATGCCTGTATTGAAGAAGGCAATGGCAGCCCACTCCAGCGTTCTTGCCTGGAGAATCCCAGAGACGGGGGAGCCTGGTGGGCTGCTGTCTATGGGGTCTCATAGAGTTGGACACGACTGAAGCAACTTAGCAGCAGCAGCAGCAGTCTCCTCCATGTGTCCAAGGCAGGCATGTGCTACTATGAAACACAAGAGGATAAACTCCCTCCTGAGAGACTGAGTTCAAAATGTGTGGGAGGGGAGAGGGGAGTGAGAAGGCACTCCTTACATTAAAGGGAGGATCGCCTCCTCCCCTCAACCCTCACCGAGGGTATAAATTGACAGCCTGGAGGAGGCTGTCCTTTAGGGAATCCCTCCACCCACAAAGCAAGAAGCTAAAGCTCCTCTTCCTCCAGCCCCTTTCTCACCCATCACTCCACTGAGTGGCATTTGACTCCATCACAAGCAACAATGTAGGTCCATTGGTTTTCCCCCTTTCTCTTCCCAAGACTATGTGAGCAAGACCAGGCAGAGGGTAATGGGCTTGGTTCTTTCTAAGCAAAAGTGACCATTTACAAGTAATCATTATGGTCCTGAAAGAACCATTCATATCTAAAAGAACATTTAAACAGCTAGTGCACAGAACAGTGCTTGGTACACAGCAGGTGCTCAATACATATCTGCTGAACAACCAAATGGATAAAAGTGATCTGTCCCCAAAGTGGCTACTCTTGAGGCACACTCCAATGAAAGGCACACATTGAAAGAACTTCCCTCTTCCCTGAGTTTCCAGGTATGCGTGCGTTCTCAGTCACTCCGTCAGGTCCGACTCTTCACGACCCCAGGGACTGTAGCCCATCAGGCTCCTCTGTCCACGGGATTTCCTAAGCAAGAACACTGGAGTGGGTTGCCATTTCCTTCTCCTGGGACAGGCTCTTCCTGACCCAGGGACTGAAGCTATATCTCCTTTGTCTCTCCACTGGCAGGCAGACTCTTTATAACTGAGCCACCTGGGAAGCTCAAGGCCACAAAAAGCAGGTAAACTCCAGCCTCCAAACTCATTTCTAATTCTATAAAATCAGCTTTGGAAAGAACTGAGTTCTCATCTCTCCTCTCTAATCCCTTCACCTGTTGTTACCCACACACTTTTACTAAGATATTGAACCCCAAAACCTGATACCACATAGTAGGTTCACATTAAATACTTGTGGAATAAAAAGTAATTTAAAAATGCATTTACTATGCAGGAGCCCTATGCTGGCCCTATGCAACTGTCAGAGTAAGATGACAGCAGAGCCTGGAGCAAGCCAGCCATGTGAGATTTCTTTCATCAGCATCTCCTACCAGATATTAATAGGATGCTGCTGCTGCTAAGTAGCTTCAGTCATGCCCGACTCTGTGCGACCCCATAGACAGTAGCCCACCAGGCTCCCCTGTCCCTGGAATTCTCCAGGCAAGAACACTGGAGTGGGTTGCCATTTCCTTCTCCAATGCATGAAAGTGAAAAGTGAAAGTGAAGTCGTTCAGTTGTGTCTGACTCTTAGCATCTTCACAGACTGCAGCCTACCAGGCTCCTCCATCCATGAGATTTTCCAGGCAAGAGTACTGGAGTGGGTTGCCATTGCCTTCTCTGATTAATAGGATATGTATGCCTAAATGAAAGCACAAATCCAGACCTGCTTCAGGAGGGCAGCACTGCTCACTCACTCCAGTGACTCAACCCACATGTTTTAGAAAAGAAGAATCTACATTATTTATTAGCAGCAGGAACAGTACCAATAATTTGTATTTTGTGAGCATTTATATGCCCGGCCTCAAGCTGGTTGATTTACATCCAACATATCCTTTCATTCTCACAAGAATGAAAGTAGGTTATGTTATTCCCATTACAGAGATAAACTGAGGCCAAGAGAAGTGACATAACTTGCCGGAGGCCACACAGTCAGTCTCTGAGACCCCAGAGGGCCTTCCTACCCTACCTCTCAGCACATCTTTCCAACTCGTGCCAGCTTCCAAGCCCACCCAACTGCGCCCATTCCTCAAACATCTCGGACCTGTGTTCAAGCACTTTCCTTGGCCTGGAAAGCCCTTCCTGACACAAGACCACACCAAATCTGCTCCTTTCTGGAGCCTCCCTGGCCACACTCCCTTCGGCCATGCCCCCCACAGCCCAGGAAGAGCACCCCCGCCCTGCTCTGTGCCCTGAGCATCATGCCACAAACCCAAGACTATCCAAGCACGGTCCGGAGCCAGTGCCACTGTACCTCCAGCTCCTAGCATGGTCTCGGGCCTGCCCCACAGCACGAGCACAGCACAAGTCCCGCAATTAAGTGAAATCACACACGCCCTTCCCCAAATATCAAGAGAGAGAAATAATCCCCTGCCCTGACCCAGGGACATGCCCTGGGTCCCCTCTCAGCTCTCTGGGAAAGGACTGACCAACGGGGTACGAGGGGAGCCAAAAGAAGAAAAGAATTGGGCAGACTGCTCCCCAGACAGGGCCAGGCAGGGGTCCCGGCCCAGGGAGCGCCGGCGGCGCCTCCGCTCCCTCCCCCAGCAGGTGCTGGCGGGGCAGGTGCCACTCGGGCTGAGCTGGCTCAAGGCCATTTGGGCTCTGGGCAGTGGCGACCCTAGCCGGCCGCAGCAGCAGTCCTCTTGCTCTTGCAGGTTCCTGCAGGGCACCCCCTGGCCTCCCCTCTGGGGCTCTCCATGACCTCACTGCTTTTATCCCAAGGAAGTTAGCAGAGCAATCTACTTCCTGGGCTTGTCTTCAAGGCCAAGGGCTTTGTCCCTGTCAGAACAAGAGGCCATTCCTCAGAAGTCCCAGCTTTTCCTCTCTTATCAAAAAACTCTGAGCAGAAAGGAGCTGGTTAGGGGTGGGGGGGTGGAGGAGCATCTTCCCACTGAGACATCTGTAAAGGGCTGGACCCAGAACCTGGGAGGGAGGCACGGGGCTCCTCTTCCATGGAAGGGCTGGGGGGTTTGCTCGCTGTCTTCCAGCAATACAACAGACTAAAAGAACTATAGGAAATTCCTTCCAACCCCCACATTTTATGTTCTTTCTGGAGGCTAGACAGAGATATCTACAGTTTAGGTGGCTACAATTTATTGTTCAAACCAAGATATTTTTTAAATAAAAGGCATCAAACAGGCATAAACTGGGCCTGCTGCTGCTAAGTCGCTTCAGTCCTGTCCGGCTCTGCGCAACCCCAGAGACGGCAGCCTACCAGGCTCCCCTGTCCCTGGGATTCTCCAAGCAAGAACACTGGAGTGGGTTGCCATTTCCTTCAAACTGGGATGTCTGGTCCTTCTATCGATGTGGTTGAGGGTAGGCAACACTTCCCCAGAATTCAGGTTTGCCTAACTCCAGACCTGGAAACACTTCAAAGTTTTCCAAAAGAAACAGCCACTTCTAAGATTTTGGCCAACCACTTCTCTGAATACCATAATAAGATACATAATAAATTATGATGTAATCTGGCCTTTGCCGAAAGTCCTCTGGTTTCTTCTATAGATGCTCTACACAGAGGTGCATGTCAAGGGCATTCTCTGAGCAGGGCTGCTGCTGCTGCTAAGTCGCTTCAATCATATCTGACTCTGTGTGACCCCATGGACAGCAGCCCACCAGGCTCTCCTGTCCCTGGGATTCTCCAGGCAAGAACGCTGGAGTGGGCTGCCACTTCCTTCTCCACTGAGCAGGGCAGGACACCCACAAAGGAGAAACTGATGGCACTAAGTGGCCTGTGCCACTGAAGTCACTGTCAGTACTGCACCTCTGAGGGGTGTAGGCGTGGGGAGAGGGGAGAGCAGGCCCTTTAACCAACTTTCCCACATGGAGAAGGGGAGGGAGACTAGCCACTGATGCCAGGTATAGTCCCTTTGGGTATCGCCCTTTGGGGTGAACTAACATGCTCCAGGGAAATGGAAGTTGTAATAAGGGGGTGGTACTTAACTGCCCTCCACCTGAGCAGAATATGGGCCTAGCTCCTGGCTCCCCTTTTCTCCATCCCCCTGGCTCTACTGTGGGAGCTCACTGCAGCCCAGGGTTCAGTGTCAGGACCCAGGGGGCTCAGGGCAGCCCGCCTTGATGAGCCCAAGCAGACACAGGGCACCCCTTCCAGCTCCCCTATTAGGTGAGGGAAACTCTGGGGTGGCGACTCAGCAACCTTTCCCTTGTATTCCTGCATCCCCTCTGTCACGTAGGGACGTCAGGAACAATGACCACTGGTGACCAAGAATCCTTGACCTCCCAGGATAGTCACCTCAGATACGAGTGTGTGTGAAACTGAAAATCAAAGAATCAGATGCTGTGGGAGAGTCCCTGGAGGGGAGCCTGTTTCCCCACATTCAGTCAGTTTTGCCACACCCCTGCAGCACCTGTACTCATATTCTACGCAGTCCACCAAAGCAAGTCCATTTTTAAACTTAAATACAGTTTAGTCTTATACCAAACATAAACATCTATGAAATAATATTTTATAGATATGCTTTTACATGGATAAGATGCAAGCATTTAATGTGTATGTGTATATATTTTAACACATGACTACTAAATTTTAAAAAATCTTTATTTGTGTATCTCTTGAAGTCATCTCACAATTTGGGAAACACAGATGAAAGGGCTCAGGGGTCTGAGCTCAGGTCACCAGCAGGAGAGGAGAGTGGAGCAGGGATGAGGGAGTTATTCTCCAGGTTTCTTCCCTGTAGAGTCCTCTTGAGCTGGCCAGGCCCTCCCTCAAAGCCACAGCTCCTGGCAGGGATCCACTGCATATACCACTCTTATTGGGGCCTGTTACCTGTTTCTTCTTTGCTCCTGGAGGTGCCAGAGTGCTTGGGAAGGCTGACACTCTATCTTTGTTCCTCAAACCCAGCTCACACTGTTGAAAACTCAGTTCAGTTCAGTTCAGTCATCCAGTCGTGTCTGACTCTATGTGATCCCATGGACTGCAGCACACCAGGCCTCCCTGTCCATCACCAACTCCGGGAATTTACTCAAACTCATGTCCATTGAGTCAGTGATACCATCCAACCATCTCATCCTCTGTCATCCCCTTCTCCTCCCACCTTCAGTCCTTCCCAGCATCAGGGTCCTTTCCAATGAGTCAGTTCTTCACATCAGGTGGCCAAAGTATTGGAGCGTCGGCATCAGTCCTTCCAATGACTATTCAGGACTGATTTTCTTTAGGATGGGCTGGTTGGATCTCTTTGCAGTCCAAGATACTCTCAAGTGTCTTCTCCAATACCACAGTTCTAAAGCATTAATTCTTTGGCACTCAGCTTTCTTTATAGTCCAACTCTCACATCCATACGTGACTAGTGGTAAAACCATAGCTTTGACTAGATGGACCTTTCTTGGCGAAACAATGTCTCTGCTTTTTAATATGTTGTCTAGGTTGGTCATAACTTTTCTTCCAAGGAGCAAGTGCCTTTAATTTCATGGCTGCAATCAGCATCTGCAGTGATTCTGGATCCCCCCCAAATAAAGTCTGTATTGTTTCCACTATTTCCCCATCTATTTGCCATGAAGTGATGGGACCAGATGCCATGATCTTAGATTTATGAATGATGAGTTTTAAGCCAACTTTTTCACTCTCCTCATTCACATTCATTAAGAGGCTCTTTAGTTCTTCTTCGCTTTCTGCCATAAGGGTGGTGTCATCTGCGTATCTGAGGTTACTGATATTTCTCCCGGAAATCTTGATTCCAGCTGTGCTTCATCCAGCCCGGCGTTTCTCATGATGTACTCTGCATATAAGTTAAATAAGCAAGGTGACAATATACAGCCTTGATGTACTCCTTTCCTGATTTGGAAACAGTCTGTTGTTCCACGTCCAGTTCTAACTGTTGCTTCTTGACCTGCATACAGATTTCTCAAGAGGCAGGTCAGGTGGTCTGGCATCCCCATGTCTTTAAGAAAACTGACCCTTTGTTATACCCTTTACAAAGCATCCAGCTGAATGCATCCTCTACATCCTGTCTGAACCTGACTCATTTGTGTAAACATCTCATATAAAACATCCCATACAAAATGTAAAACTATGACAAAGGCCCCAAAAAATGATGAAGAAAGCTTAGAAACAGACAGCTTATAAAAAAGAAATACAAAATAGTGAACAAATGGTGGGCACGTATCCAGTGTATTTATATACATTAAAAAGTCTAAGGACCATGATACACCTTTCAAATCAGCAGAGAGTAAACCACAAGAGCCTTCCTAGGCCCTAGCCTTCCTCTCAGGCTGCGGAAGAAATGGCACCCCATCCTTTGCTAGTAGCAAAGAATGGTGTATAAGAGCAATTCAACAAAATGCTTAGATCTGTGAACCAGGTAACCAACTCCTGGGAATTCACTGAGGAAATACATCATAAAAATGATAAAAGGAAAACTGCACAGAGATCCTCCTTTGGACTTTATCAGATAACAAAAATTAAAAAGTGTCTAGATTCCCAAAAGAGTAGATTGGCTAAGTAAATGATGCTCCATCTCTTCCATGAAATATTATGCAGTCTTTAAAATCATAAAGACTTCATAGAAATGCTTATAATGCATATAAAGCCAAGCAAAAAAAATGAAATAATATAGATACTATAATTAACATCATGTATGAATACCCAGGAACAAAGACTGGAAGCACTTATTAGATTCAAGCGGTGAGATTATGAACATATTTTTTTCCTGCAAATATTTTCTTTACTATTATAGAATATTTAATACACTGCTAGCACAATATTATTTTGACAATCACATGTAAAAAGGAAAAATTTTAATTTCCAAAGTAGCAAATACCTTATGGTTAATAACTGTAGTTAGTCTCCTACCCTCTCTAAATTCTTGGGTCTTTTAACTGCTGGAAACAGAACACCATGATGTGGTGAGTGGAGCATGGACTTTCAGGTAAGCTGAGCTCCTAGATTTAAGAGCTGTGAAGCGCTCGGTAAATTATGTAACTTCTCTGAGCTCCTGTTTCCGCACTGAAATATAGAATGATAATGTCTACCTATCCTCCAGGGATTTTAAAGGCAAGTGCCTAGTACAGGAGAAATGTTCAATAAATAATTGCTATTGAGCCAGACAGTCCACTGGTGCTTATTTCTACAAGTCTATTTGGGCTGACACTGTTTGCTACTCCACTTCCAATGTCTTTCCCTCAAACTGGATGATGACTTCCTTAAGGGGCACCTCCTCTGGAGGTAGCCCTAGGATGAAGCCCACAGGACATACTCCATAAATACTAGGTGAAAGATGGATGGATATCCATTGAGCCCACTGTTAATCGTTTGAAGGGGCAGAAATAAAGGCTGGAAACATCTGAACATTCAGGAAGAGGCTGATGAAGTCTATGATCTCCCACAAGAAGAGATTCAGGATGAGAAATAATGACACTACGCTCCCTCCAAAGGCTCTCCAGCTCATTCCAAAAATGGAACAAACACAGGGCCCAGGAACGAAGCCTCCCCTCTGTGGACCCCACCCAAGGACCTCGCCTGGAAGGAGAAAATTCTGAATAGTGGGTCCACTGCTGAGGTGGGTACATTGCTAAGGAAGGGCTGTCAGCCCAATGTGGTACTTCTAGCCCATTTCTGAAAGCTTGAGGGATTACAGGTGAACATGGAGAAAATGAAGGAAGAGAAAATGCTAACCTTTCATCACACTCAATCTTCAGCTCCAAAGATGTCCTCAACTCCTTACTTTGAAAACTGGTCATGAAAAGCAAAGAATCTAGCATTTACCCCATCTTTTCAGAAGGCATTGTATTTCAGGGTAATCAGATAGTCCCACGCAACGAGGGAGAGCTTTTATTTTTTTTACAGAGTCTAGGTAATAAATGTAGAAGGAACAAAAAAAAAAGTCAGGAAATCACCTTTTGCAACACCAATGACATAGCTGGTTCAGGCAGGGATGGTCAATGGACACACAGGTTTGTGGGGAACTAGACAGCATTCAACATGGGACCCAAGTCTCACCTCACAAATTGTTTGCTGGCAGCAAACTCCCACTGTCCCCTGGTCTTTACTCCTAGTTAGACCTCTCATCTTTCAAAAAGCCAACAGGAGGGCAAAGCAATTTTTTTTTTTTTTTTTTTAAATATCCTCCTTTTTTCATTAAAAGCAAACTTCCAGGATGAATCCCTTTCTGGACCTCCACAGAATCCGGCTCAGAGTAGAGGGGGGAAGGGCGGTTCTAGACAGACCCAGTGCCTGATGAAAGAAGACAAAGAGATTCAGAGCTGGAGGCCAGAGAAGCCCTGCCTAGAGTGTCCACCACTGCTGGGCACTGATTCTATGAGGTTAGCATCGTTCTCCACTCACAGAGAGGGAAACAATCTGAGAGACTGTTAAGTAACTTCCCCAGAGCAGCTCAGCTGATATGCAATAGACTTTAAACAGGCATTTCAGGGAGCAGAGCCTGAGTTCACCAGATGTGGAAGCTAATCTGCCTCTCCCCTAAAAAGACTGCGGGGCTGTCATCTGTAAGTACATCAGCCCCACCCCTATTCCTGCTACAGGGCTCAAGGCGGGTTGGTCAGTTTAGAAGCACTGACCCCACACTTAGCAGGAACTCTAAACTGGGTTAGGCTCTTGCAAGGCTCAGAGGCAGAAACCTGGCCTCTGTCCTAAAGGCACTTAAATCCCTTTGTGGAGACAACAATGAGAAACGTGAAGGAGTAACCAACCTCATTGCAAGGCTCCTTCCCCAACACCAGCTTTTGCACTTGGTTCCTCTTGCTACTGTGCATGTGATGAAGTATTTAGAGGATCTTTATCTCAGCAGTTGATGGCTATGGGCTCCTTAAGCTCAGATCTTGTCTTATCTCTATACATTTAACACCTGCAATCCTGGGAGGTGTGGGCAATACTGAATGTGATGGGAAAGAGTGTGACAGATGTGCAGAGATGGTCCCAATTCCCACCTTATCTGTCCTGCTTGGGTCTTAGTCCCCCATCCCAATCATTCCAGAATCCCTCCAAGGAGCCAGGTTCCCTGGATTTTCTCCCCAGATGGAGGGGGGTGCTGTCACTTCTGCCAGAGCCACACACAGATGCTTAGGACCTTGCAGACATCTTTTCTGACTGAAGGTCAACCCCAGGCACTAAGCTTTGGGGACTGTTCTGTCCCTAAGTAGGTGGGTACCTTTTCAGTGCCGGTCTCTATTTTCCCCAGTCCCTGGCTGCTAGGCCAACCAATTCTCCTTGAGGGATGGGAACTCACCAGGCAGATGGGATCAGCTACCCCCCCATCCAGCCCAGAGACCTGGGAAAGGGAACAGAAAGAGCAACAGAAACCCCCACTCCCACCCCAATTGGGAGAAAGCCCTGTTTGTGTGCAGAGCAACGCTGTTAAGACCATTTCCTGGGTGAGGCCTGCCCACCTCAGCATGTTCTCTGGGGTCTGGTGGGAGAAGAGTGACACACAGCTTCTCGGTGCTCAGGGTCCAAGGACATGGGCTCCCCAAGTGCCCCTAAGCAGGCAAGTAACCCCTCCCAGACCTGAAGCTTTCTGTTGGAGGTGGTGGGTGGGCAAATGAAAATCTCAGCAACAACAGTTTCTCCCAAGAAAACCTCCCTCCCTCCACATCCGTGCCTCTGTAGGCTGTCATTTCATTCAGTGCCACATTTTCCTCCCTCCGTCCCAGTATGGCACTGAAAACATACAGTCTCCAGGCTCCCACGTGGCTGTAATGATTCCAGTTTTCCTCACCATAGGCTATTCACTGACACAGTTTCTACATCCTACAGTATACACATATTGCCAAGTACAGTCTTGCCTTCCAAAGCCTTTTTTTATTTTGGTCCATCACGTCAAAATCATTAGTGTTACTGGCCAAATTTCAAGGCAGAAGAAAATCTGGAAAAGCACAAACCTAGAATTCTGTCCTTGTTGGTATTTAAAGTCATACTCCAACTTTTTGAAACACATACTCAAACTTGAGACGGAACAATTCTGATGTTATGTATTTATACTCAAAGATATTCAAACTAAGATTCAGTACAAAATAGTAAACACTTGAAGCTGTATCCTAGCCCAAGATGCCAACACTCAGTGAAGCCTCATTAGTCCTACTTCCTGTTGTGACAAATTCATATAAAACCGTTCTGACAAGGCTGCTTCCAGGACCTGCCCCCACCCTGCCCTGCTCCCAACACCAGTTTTTTTGCAAAGCTAGTTGTTTAAATACCACTGAACAAGGGCACTTTTCACAACTTCATTTAGCCCTGTTAACTATAATTGTTCTGTCTCTAAACCCTCCTGGCCAGAAAGCTTTTGTGAATGCTTCCTAATGTGCTGCATGATGGTTTGGGGCAAGTTTTCTGGCTTCTGACCAGGGCTGCAACTTCAGCTCCACTTTCCCTGATCTATGGCTTTGGGCAAGCAACTCAACATTTCTCTGCCTGAGGTTCCTCTCCTGGAAACTAGAGATGCTAACAGGCCTCAGGCTCCATACGTGGTTCACTACCAGTTTTGTTCTGCTCTTGTCCTGACCTGGCAGTTTTCCCTGCTTGCAATCCCATGCTGCCGAGGTGACAGATAGGGAACACATGTGGGCAACAAGTAGGCAGGTTGTCTGCTTGACCTTGAGGGCCAAGTTCCCCAGTGACCCAGGGGATGCTATTTTAGCATCACGATCCCCAGTCTGGAATAGATCCTAAGAAGGGACTGTAGGAAGGGAAGGAAGACTCCTGTTCTTTCAAGCTCTCAAAGGTCTCCATTTCACTGCCCTTGGCAAACCCCTACCCTACAAGCCACACCATCCTGGATTACCCTTGGTTTCCACAGTTAACACCTTGCTGCACTGGGGAGGGCCTGCTTGGCCCTTGACCTCCTCCTGCAGGGTCACCCTGTGTTTTCTTCAAGGTGCCTTAGGCACAGTCCACCCGGTGAGGGTCCAGCTCTTTCTGAGAAACCAGTCTCTTTCCCTTCAAAGCAGAGGTAGAAGATGCTGAGCTCAGCTGGGCAGATTCAAACCAGTCAACCCCTTGCCTTTTCAGCCCAAATCCCAATATTTGGGATGTTTCCACAACATTACCTGAGTTGGGGAGGAGGGGGATGGGAATTGGGATACAATCTAAATATTCAATAACAGGAGATGATTAAAGTAAATTATGAAACAATCAGGTGACGGAATCCGACCCACATTTAAAATGATAAGATGCCAGGCAATGAAAAGAGATGCTCAGGATAGGCTAAAACTAAAAGCAGGCTAAAAAGAGTTCAACCTGCAGCCTCAAGCAGGTTGAAGGTTGTTCAAAAACCTTTCCCATGCCTGTGTGTTTATGCATCCCACATCTAGATATATATGAAAGAACCAAAAATATACTGGAAAAAGATGAACCAAAATGTTCTCAGGGCAGTCACTGTGTGGTGGAACTGGGGGAAATAATTTTCTTTCTCTTTTTGCTTATCCACAGTATTTTCAATAACGGTCATGCATTACTTTTGGTAAGAGGAGGAAATTAACTTCAAAAGAACGTTTAGAATTGCCTCACCTCTAGTCTCTGTGGCTGAGTCACATCTTACAGAGAGAAGATACGAAGCCTGGGCGGAGCTCCCCAAACATGCCTTCCCCTCCAGCGTGTGTCACTGGCGTTCCTTCCCAGGGACAGAGAATGAGTTTCTCGACAGCAGAGCTGGCCCATCTCAGGGCCAGGATGGTGCTGGCAGGAGTCACTTTCTAACACGTCCCGACATGTGTTTCCAGTAACGCTGTTTGTGGCCGCTTTCTTCTCTTATCGCTCCTCCCGTGACCTTTACTGGTTACAGACTTACTGGCTGGAGCCAGGTGGATTTGTTTGATTTTTGTTGATGGTTATTAGGAAGAGGAAGTGCCAGAAGGGATTACCTCAAGTTTAAACCTATTTCCAGCAGAGTCCCGGGCCTTTAATTACACATCTCAGGTCTGTTTGGTAAAGAGGTGGTCAGAGATGTGCTTTTTATCTCCCTCGGAATCTCCTGTGACTGGCAGCGCTCCATGTGCGCCTGGTGTTCCTGTAAACTCCAGCCACCGGCTCCTGCGGAGAGGAGGGCGGTGGCGGAAGATGGAGGCTAGTGAGAGGCATTTTGTAAATCTCTGTACCTGGGACTCCTTGGTCAGGCCGTGCCATTTTGGGGCACAGTCAGCAGAGGAACTGTACCCCTGGAGAGCTAGAATTTTGTTTGCGGAATTGGAGCTATGGCAGCTTGCAGAGAAGAACCTCGAGTCAGCTACTGCTGAACTACAAGGATGAAGACAGTCAGAATGCAAAATGCCCAGGCCCAGTCCAAAAGCAGACTTCTTTTTTCTTCGTTTTCTTACAGGTTCATTTTCACATCTTGACACTGAAATATTAACAGCCTGTCTGACCCTGGGCAGGCTGTAACCGTCTGGAAGATACCACATCACCTGTGGCGCAGAGACCAACGTCACTTCCGGTACAGGTGCGTCTAGTCTGAGAGACCGGAACCAACTGGTCCCCAAAAAGAACCTTTCCCACTATGACTTCTCCAGGCCGGTGAAAGAAGATAAGACTCCCAGAATCCACCACCCTCCACTCACTGCAGGCCCTCTTTTGTTTTACTTGCCCATTGGAGGGATTGCCAAATGACAGAGTTGCTAGAAATCCAAGACCGGGAAGTTTAACACATAAATTGCAACTTTATTGGAGGGAGGCAGGGGACGGAAATGGGGACGCTCCATTACTGAGGGTCTTAGCACACTTTTGGCACAACAATCAAGTCAGGAAATGAAGAATTACTCTTTAGCTGCTTGTATTAAAGACACAACATTATAGGTCAAGTGCACACAGAATATCAGAAATAGGACTGCAAAATTCCCTTTAATTTACAGCCCAGAGGGTTGGAATTTGGGGAGGGACACTTGGTTAGAATGGAAATAGGAACAAATGGGGTTTGGTTAGAGGCCTCTTTCATCTGAGGCTGGGACCCCTTACCACCCAAATTCTGCCCCCGGCAAAGCTATTTCTTCCATAATCCCCAGGATCCCAACAGTTTCCTTTCAGCAGGAGCACATAGCATTGAGTACAGATTCTTGCCTCAGTCTCTGGAATCTTGCAACCCCCTCAAGGCAAGCTAAGTATAATATGCTTTTTCTTGGCAACGCTGCTTCATTAGAGCAATGAAAACAGGCCCTGAAAGACACAGAAGAGCGTCTTTCCTGGAGGCAACCCAGCCACTTCTGAGGCTCCCAGAGTCATGCTCCAAGAGGTGGGCCTGGGCGTGAAAGGCTGCCTGGGGTGGGAGTAGAAAGGTTATTTTAGTACAATGGAAAGTTTAGTGGAAAGGCTAGTTTAGTTTAGCAATTCTGCAGCAAGGGAGACACACAGCTTTGACATCTTACATCGGGATTGTTTCAAGTGTAGGACCCATACCCTAAGGGTACCTTAAATGACATTAGGTGGGTCATAACATGTTTCATTTTAATAGTTATGTATTTATTTTAGTGTGAATTTGAGAAAAATGAAATTAGTACATCAATGGTTATTTCATGGATGTTGCTTAGGATGAGGCTAAGTGATAACAAAGTGAGTAATAATAAAAAAAATTAAATACTAATTTAACAATATAGGTGATATAGAAATAAGACAAAAATCCCATTTAAAAAGCCGATTTTTAAATGACCAAAGTTTGGGACTATTCTGTGCCAATTGACAAATTAACCAAAGTATATGAAAAGCTCAGACTAGAAACAGCTTTCCATGATGCTAAGAGCTATGGAATCAGAAAGCCAAGGTTCAGATGCTAGGTCTATCATGAGGTTAGCTCTGTGACCTTGGACTAATTCCAACTCTTTAAGCTCTTTAAGCAACAGTTTCTTCATCTGTAAAACAGAAATGAACTTTCCTTTCTGATTAGATTGTTCTGAGCATTAAATGAGGTAATATTAGTAAAGTCTTTAGCACAGCACCTGGCATATAGCAAGAACTTCAAAAGTAGGAGTAAGGATTATAAATGTAAAGAACTCATTGCTAAAGCAGGCTATTCATCAATCTGTCCCGAAGAGCTCCTTCCAGGATGATGCAACACAAAGAGTACAGGAACATTTAGCCCTTTGGGTCATGGATCTGCTCCTAGAAAAATTTGCATGCAGACACACATGCAAATGCCCAAACTGCATAAATTCTAAGGTATTCACGGCTGACATCTCCTTTAGCCATTTTCTGAGCTGGCTGCAAACCTGGTCAGCTAAGATGGAGAGCTGGATTACAAGAGCTACCGCCACTACTTCTGCCCCAGGGAGGCCTGGCATCATCCTGTTAGGGGAAGCACACTGATTGAAACCACCCACCCTGGCCAGGCACCATAGTAACCATTTGCATGAGTTGTTTTATGACAGGAGATCCTGATAAGGAANACTTCCGGTACAGGTGCGTCTAGTCTGAGAGACCGGAACCAACTGGTCCCCAAAAAGAACCTTTCCCACTATGACTTCTCCAGGCCGGTGAAAGAAGATAAGACTCCCAGAATCCACCACCCTCCACTCACTGCAGGCCCTCTTTTGTTTTACTTGCCCATTGGAGGGATTGCCAAATGACAGAGTTGCTAGAAATCCAAGACCGGGAAGTTTAACACATAAATTGCAACTTTATTGGAGGGAGGCAGGGGACGGAAATGGGGACGCTCCATTACTGAGGGTCTTAGCACACTTTTGGCACAACAATCAAGTCAGGAAATGAAGAATTACTCTTTAGCTGCTTGTATTAAAGACACAACATTATAGGTCAAGTGCACACAGAATATCAGAAATAGGACTGCAAAATTCCCTTTAATTTACAGCCCAGAGGGTTGGAATTTGGGGAGGGACACTTGGTTAGAATGGAAATAGGAACAAATGGGGTTTGGTTAGAGGCCTCTTTCATCTGAGGCTGGGACCCCTTACCACCCAAATTCTGCCCCCGGCAAAGCTATTTCTTCCATAATCCCCAGGATCCCAACAGTTTCCTTTCAGCAGGAGCACATAGCATTGAGTACAGATTCTTGCCTCAGTCTCTGGAATCTTGCAACCCCCTCAAGGCAAGCTAAGTATAATATGCTTTTTCTTGGCAACGCTGCTTCATTAGAGCAATGAAAACAGGCCCTGAAAGACACAGAAGAGCGTCTTTCCTGGAGGCAACCCAGCCACTTCTGAGGCTCCCAGAGTCATGCTCCAAGAGGTGGGCCTGGGCGTGAAAGGCTGCCTGGGGTGGGAGTAGAAAGGTTATTTTAGTACAATGGAAAGTTTAGTGGAAAGGCTAGTTTAGTTTAGCAATTCTGCAGCAAGGGAGACACACAGCTTTGACATCTTACATCGGGATTGTTTCAAGTGTAGGACCCATACCCTAAGGGTACCTTAAATGACATTAGGTGGGTCATAACATGTTTCATTTTAATAGTTATGTATTTATTTTAGTGTGAATTTGAGAAAAATGAAATTAGTACATCAATGGTTATTTCATGGATGTTGCTTAGGATGAGGCTAAGTGATAACAAAGTGAGTAATAATAAAAAAAATTAAATACTAATTTAACAATATAGGTGATATAGAAATAAGACAAAAATCCCATTTAAAAAGCCGATTTTTAAATGACCAAAGTTTGGGACTATTCTGTGCCAATTGACAAATTAACCAAAGTATATGAAAAGCTCAGACTAGAAACAGCTTTCCATGATGCTAAGAGCTATGGAATCAGAAAGCCAAGGTTCAGATGCTAGGTCTATCATGAGGTTAGCTCTGTGACCTTGGACTAATTCCAACTCTTTAAGCTCTTTAAGCAACAGTTTCTTCATCTGTAAAACAGAAATGAACTTTCCTTTCTGATTAGATTGTTCTGAGCATTAAATGAGGTAATATTAGTAAAGTCTTTAGCACAGCACCTGGCATATAGCAAGAACTTCAAAAGTAGGAGTAAGGATTATAAATGTAAAGAACTCATTGCTAAAGCAGGCTATTCATCAATCTGTCCCGAAGAGCTCCTTCCAGGATGATGCAACACAAAGAGTACAGGAACATTTAGCCCTTTGGGTCATGGATCTGCTCCTAGAAAAATTTGCATGCAGACACACATGCAAATGCCCAAACTGCATAAATTCTAAGGTATTCACGGCTGACATCTCCTTTAGCCATTTTCTGAGCTGGCTGCAAACCTGGTCAGCTAAGATGGAGAGCTGGATTACAAGAGCTACCGCCACTACTTCTGCCCCAGGGAGGCCTGGCATCATCCTGTTAGGGGAAGCACACTGATTGAAACCACCCACCCTGGCCAGGCACCATAGTAACCATTTGCATGAGTTGTTTTATGACAGGAGATCCTGATAAGGAATACAGAACTAATAAGCCACCACCAACCAGAAGAGTTCGGGAAAGGTCTAAAGGAGACACTGCGTGTCCGTCCACTTCCCAGAATCCCTCTCACTAGCATCAATCTTGGCTGAGCAATGCTTGCACCACCAGGAAAGACTCTGAATTAGAATGATTGGGCAAAGACCACCCAGAAACTAATCCCATCACCATAAAACCCGAGACTGCGAGCCACGCAGCAGAGTAGTTCTCCTGGGTTCCCTTACCCTACTGCTCTCCACCCGGGTGCCCTTTCCCAATAAAATCTCTTGCTTTGTCAGCATATGTGTCTCCTCGGACAGTTCATTTCCGAGTGTTAGACAAGAGCCCAGTTTCGGGCTCTGGAAGGGGTCCGCCTTCCTGCAACAATCCCATTTTCTGGATGCATTCCTAAACTGGATTTTGGTTCTCTCTGACTGCCTCTTAACACAAAGGCTACCACAGGTTTACTCTCTGCATGGGCAGAATGCAAATAAGATCTCAAGGACCTACACACCCCTCTACACTCAGTAACTGGCTTGTTCTCCTCACCCTATCTCAGTACAGTACAGCCTGGCCTTGCAATTTTTAACTTGGTGCTAATGGAGCTGGGTAAACTCAAGAGACCAGCAAATGTACATGGAAAACCAGGGGCCCTGATAAGCTGCTGATATGGTGTGCCTGTGCTTCCGCCAGTTCTATTTAAACACTGATAGACCCCTGCACAAACAAGAAACCCTTTGTGCATCTGCAACTGCCATCCGGAGTCCATTCTGGACATGGCCAAGGCTCGGAGTAGGCGGAGTGGGGGTGGGAGAGAGGCAAAGCTTTTCCTGCTCTTTATCAGACAAGTGCACACGGGGAGGACCAAGCTGATCTTCAATCCTAGGGCTCCAAATCTTTCTCTCTGCCCCTTGCCCCTCTCACAGCCATCTCTGAACAACTGAGATTGAGAAAATGTTTTCTAGAAAATTCACTGTAGATCCTTCAAGCAGGACATATGATGAGCTAGTTCAAGCCATGACTTACCCACATCACACCAAGGGGTAAGAGATGACTGACTTATCTCACAAAGAAGCAAGGAGTGGGAAGCTGGTGAGTTTCCCCAAGTGCCCTAATATCAATCAAAAAAAGGAGTCAAGGTTAAGCCCAGAGAAACTCAAAGAAAGTCACATGCTAAGGAGCTAAAGGACAGCAGCTGTTTCTCACAGCTGTTTGAATTTTGGTTTATTTAGCAAAAAAAGCTTGTAAATTCACATTCTGAGTTTGAATTTCTTTCTTGAATATTAAGACGATAAGAGCCTCACTCCTCAAAGTAGGGTTCTTCTGGATGGGTAGTTTGGACATCATCTGGGAGCTTGTTATAAATGCAGAAGCTTGAGCCTCAGACCCAAACTTCTAAGTCAGAATCTGCACTTTAACAAGATCCCCAGGCAATGCATATGCCAGTTACAGTTTGATAAGCATTGGTTAGAGTATTTATAAATCTCTTGGAAAAGTCTGTTGAAGGAAAATAAAATATTATGGATTGTTTGAAGTTTCCAACAGATTTTAACCTAAATATCAGTATAAAAAATAAAGTTCAATGTAAAAGAATGAGACTAATAACAGAAGACTTGTTGATATAATTTGTTTTCAGTAATCAGTTCTCAAATCCAAATGAAGACATTTGTTGTTGTTGCTCAGTCATTAAGTTGTATCTGACTCTTTGCGACTCCGTGAACTACAATTTCTCACAAATAGCTCAATATATATATCAGTTGGGCAGCTTCAAACACCTTTCTCTGACATGAGAACAGGATTATTCTTAGTAGTCCAAAGGTTATATGCTGTTCCCATGAAGGTTCACACCTGTACACATTTGAATTAGTGGCATTTTAAGAAGCTAAAAATGTACCTCAGATTTAGTATTAATGACAGAAGACAAAATCAGATTGGAAATGTTTCCATAATCAACATGGATTACTTTCAGGAAAAACGAAGCAGAGGAGGTTGAAGATGTATTGATTAGTGGCCAAGAGTGGCTGGGTTTGATGTGGAATCTAAATTTTTAAAAATGATACAAATGAACTTATTTAGAAAACAGAAATAGACTCAAAACATAATAAACGAATTTATGGTTACCAAAGGGGAAAGAGGGGAGGAAGGGATAAATTAGGAATTTGGGATTAACATATACACACTGTTGCTGCTGTTGCTAAGTCGCATCAGTCGTGTCCGACTCTGTGTGACCCCATAGACAGAAGCCCACCAGGCTCCCCCGTCCCTGGGATTCTCCAGGCAAGAACACTGGAGTGGGTTGCCATTTCCTTCTCCAAAGCATGAAAGTGAAAAGTGAAAGTGAAGTTGCTCAGTCGTATCTGACTCTTAGCGACCCCATGGACTGTAGCCTACCAGGCTCCTCCATCCATGGGATTTCCCAGGCAAGAGTACTGGAGTGGGGTGCCATTGCCTTCTCTGTATATACATACTACTATATATAAAATAGATAAACAACGAGGACCTATGTATATAGCATATGGAACTACACTCAATATTTTGTAGTAACCTATAAGAGAGAAGAATTTGAAAAAGAATATATGTAATATATATATGTTACATATATATAGAATATATATATGTAATATATAGTTATACATATATAGAATATATATGTAATATATATATGTTGAATATATATGTATAATATATATATGTTATACATATATAGAATATATATGTAATATATATATGTTATACATATATAGAATATATATATAAAACTGAATCACTTTGCTGTACACCTGAAACTAATACAACATTGTAAAACAACTATACTTCAACAAACAAGAACAAAAACAAAACTTGTAAGCCAAAAAGAAAAGAGTGCCTAGGTTTGGATCCTTGCTTTGTGTGCTGTGTGACATTACCTAAGTTATTCAACTTCTCTGAGCCACCTCCCTCAGCATAATATGGGGATAATAGAACTTTTACTACTGAATTATTGTAGGATTAAAAGATTATTATGCATGAAAAGTACTATAACAGCACTTAGATATACAAAGTGCTGAATAAATGTAAGCCATTAAGAAGAAATTAGTATTGAAATACTGTCTTAAGATGTCCTTCTGTGTAATCTGAGAGACAGAGTGAAGGGCTTGTCCTGTCTCTGCCTGGCATTAGCTCTAAGAGCCTGCAGGAATCACTTCACTTGAGTAGTAACTAGGAAGACCCACGTCATTGGTCAGGTCTGCCTCACTGGCTTAGAGGGGAGATTACAGACTCCTGGGAAATGAGGAGGGGAGCCTGAAGTTAAGGTCAGCCACTGTTACTGCGGCAGATGTACTGTACCTTCAGGCCAGAATCTACTCCCACTCCAGCAAAGGGGAGTTGGCTCGGCTGGGAGCCTGGGGGCAATGGAACAGTAAGTGTAGATCATGAAAGGGTAAGAGAATAAAAAGAGGGAATGGGGCAGGTACACACCCAGGACAGGGGCTTCATCCTTGTCAGCAGTTCACACTCTTAACAACACCAACCCAATCAACCTCGACCTCACCGATTTGGAGCTCTAAGGTGGAAGTCTGTTAATCTCCCTGGTTAAAAAGGGCTTCTGTTTTCTAAAGTATAAAGTGAGGATAATAGTGCTACCCACCTCAAATATTTGGGATGATTAAATGAGGTAATGTGTATAAAGAATGAAGCAAAGCAAGGTACTTAGCACATGGTAAATGTTCCATAAATAGTACCCATGACTATGTATCTATGATAGGCATCTGTAACATAGCAATCTTACAGTAGGTTCTATCTTTAGGGCCAAGGAGTTGGATGTGAATATTGGGTGATCAAAGAACTGGAAATGTTTTGGTCACACTATGAGTGAAAGACTAAGATTATGGGAAGTCTTTGTTATAATTGTTGCAAAATCCTAGTCAGTCTCCTTAGGAATGAAACAGTAGAAAGAAGATGCATTAGAAGTTGGCTTTAAAGACATTACGTTTTAGGATTCATCAGAACTAGCTGAAAAGCAGGAAAAGGCAAGATAATCTCCACTGCAGCAAGACTGTAAAAAAAAATTTTTTTTTAATTGCTAACAAGCAGAATGGCTTAATAAGAGACCTCATCTCAACAGACGATCCTGGTGGCTAGTACTCAGTTCAGTTCAGTCCCTCAGTCATGTCCAACTCTTTGCGACCCCGTGAATCGCAGCACGCCAGGCCTCCCTGTCCATCACCAGCTCCCGGAGTTCACTCAGACTCACACCCATCGAGTCAGTGATGCCATCCAGCCATCTCATCCTCTGTCGTCCCCTTCTCCTCCTGCCCCCAATCCTATGTGAAAATGACAAAGCCACAAAAGCAAGGCTGAAAAACAAAAACCAAAACCAAACAGTTGCCTTCAGGGGGTAGTGGGATTAGAGTTGAATTTTCAATTTGTTGGTTATTTTTTGCAAAATCAGGGTATCTTCTGAAGCCCTGTAAGATCAAAGTGGGGAAATGTATGATGGTCTGATAGTTTCAGGCACAGTGAGAGATGATTTGCTGTGGGGATGGGAGGGCGGTGTGGGGTGTGCAGTGGTTTTCAAGCCCCCCCCTTTTTTTAAGCTATGCAACATTTTTGTAAACAAAATCTTATTGAGAACCCATCTATAAAGCAGATAGAATACTGCTTTTATCAAATAAATTCATTTATAGGTTCAGTTTTTCCTTATTCCACTTAGGTGTAAATGAGAGCACAAATGTGTATTGGTTGTATACACATTTCAACAGACATTTTATTTGATTTTTTAATGGTTAAAGATATTTTTAGAAGATAAAATTCCAAATAAAAACACAGAATCCTAGTATTTGTTGGAAGATGGTTCAGGAACATCGAGAGGATTGTGAAGATAAGGGCTAGGCAACACATCAGGACCACGTCTTCCAGAGATGCATGCATGTCATTTGTGTCCATGCAGAGAGGGGAGGAACAGTGACCAGAGGATACCCCAATGTCTTCTGTTTAATGACCAAACCAAACTAACACAGAGGGGCATGGAGAGGAGGTGAGTCCATAAAGCCCTCATCTGTGCAAAGTTCCCGAGGTCCTACATGAAAGGAGAAAACAGGCCGGCATATGGGGTGGGAGTGGATTGGCTGGAAGCATCTACCTGGGGACATTCAGGGATGCTAACTGGTGGGATTCAGGAAAGAAAGTATGTGAGCTGGTTGGGTGGGGCTCAGCAGGAAGGTGAAGAAGGCAGAGAGTAACTAGACACCATGGCCCAGGCAAGACGAGGAGGAAGGCAAGGAGATGGCCCTCACTACAGTGGGAGAGGAGACTTGTAGGGTTTGGGACAGGCAAAGGTAAAGCCAGGGAGAGTGATCCACAAAGTACTGGAAACCTTGTTGGGGGAGCTGCAGAGCGGCAGGTAAAGAAGATCTGGTGAAGAGCTGGAAAAGTAGCAAAGAATTTAAGGCAAGTGCAGAAAGAAATAAGACAAAGGATAAGGAGTTCAAAGGATGCTTTGAAGACTTAAATCCACACAAAGATAGTGTATGGCAAATCTTGTCACATAATACAAATGGCCCAAGAAAAAAGGAGGCCAGAATTTCAGCCTACAGAACTCAGGAAAGGAAATGAGAATCAGAGTTTATTGGATTTATAGAGTGTTTTGATGTGACTGAGTGCTGAAAAATCGTTTGCCAAGGGGAGGGAGACTTTGGTGACTTGGCAGTAAGAAACGCGCAATGATCCTTTTTATAGTAATCTGTGAGGATCAAATGAACATGGATATAAATATAAGGGCCTACAGAAACACATGATGGTATTACCAGAGAAGCAAGGGTAAGTCATACTCTCATCTGGGCAGCAGGAGTCTAGGCGGAAAAGAGCAGTCTGATTTAGCAAGGATGGTTTAATGTCAGCCTTGACAAAGTGAAGGAATGAGGAAAGGCAGAATTTATGAAAGCTATGTGGTCCTCAAAAGGAAATGAATGCCTAGATTTGAACAACAGGTCTCGGCTTTTAACGTCCTGCCCTTGGATCCAGTGCTGTAGCTAGCTGGGGAGCTGTAAAGAGCTGTCTTCGGGTGACTGGCTCTTTAACTACATTATCTTGTTTAGAACTAAAGTGGCCTTGTGAGAAAAGATTCTGGAACACAGACTAGGAAACCGAACTTTGAATAGGGCAAGAGAATGACCTAAGACCACACAGCTGGCAAGTAGGGAGCAAGTGGACTCATGAGCGCTTCTCCCCTGGCAGTGGTTTTCCAGGTCTTGCTTCACAACAGCCCAGAGATGTTTTCCTGCCCATCCTTCTTGGCTCCTCAGGTGGTAAGGGTCTCTCTCTGCTTGGAGGGTATTTGGCTTTAAGAAAATCTTTAGTGCTCCTCTGGTGAAAACTAAGTTAGGAGCAGGTCATCATAGCTTGAAAAGTAAACTTATACCTCTATGCAAATAAGGCAGAGAGGATGCTGGTGTATCATGATTTCTTGCACAGGAAAGCACTTTGTCTTATGTGCTGCCTTCTCCCTCACCAGAACCTCCTTGTGCCCAGGGGCTCCCTTGCACAAATTATGGGTACGCCATAGCCAACACAAGGTCATACACATCATAGCCAACTAAGAGAAATGAGTATTTATCAGATGATGGCCTGAAACATCTGCATTCAAGAAGCCAGAGCGTTTCCATTATACATCAGTCCCAGCAACCTACCGTACAGCATAGTGCCCATAGTTAACAACACTATTGTGTACTTTAAAATCTGCTAAGAGGGATAGATCTTATGTTAAGTGTTATCATCAAAAAAAAGATAATAAAGAGGCAGGAAGAAACTTCTGGAGGTGATGGATATGTTCATGACACAGATTGTGGTGGTAATAGTTTCATAGATGTAAACCATTCTCCAAACTCATCAAGTTGTATACATTTAATATGTACTGCTTTTTGTATGTCAATCATATCTCAATAAAGTTGTTTACAAGAAATACAAATTTAAAATCTGGATCAAAAGAAATGGAAACCATATTTCTCAGAAAGTGGACTTTATCACTTCTAACACACAAGTGATTACCTAAATTTCATCTGTGATTCTTTCCAAGGGGAATAAAATATGCAGATGGAGGTGAAGCCAAAGCCACTTGGTATGTGAGAACGCAGGAAACTGTCTTGGCTTCCCTTTGGGTGTCTGATGTCACCAAAGCAGTGCTCTAGAAGGTCAGCCTGGGTAAACTCATGACCTCTGCTTTGCCTTTGTGTTCCTAAAAGTTTTATGGGAAGTTCACTAATAAACTAAGTGTGTAAATGCTCCATCATCAAATTAAAAAATAACTGCTACTGAAGCTGATTTGCACTACATATTTTCTGCAAAACACATTTATTTACCTTTCCTTCTAATAAAATACACCCGGCAATAAATAAAAGGCAGTAAAAGTATCCATGACTTGCTATTAAAACTTGCTGTTTTTATTTTTTTTTTTTTAACTTACTGTTTTTAATGACAATTTTTAGTATACTGTTTTTGGATGGATCTGGTACTATTTGAAAATAAGCACCCAACAAGGACACAATTGAGATTGGCACCAAAGTAAAAACACAATAATTTGTCCTAAGCACAGTGTGTATACTCAGAGAATTTAAATGTCTCCCCCTAAAAGATCAAATTGCACTTTAAAATGGTCATCATACTTCTACCAGTGAGCAAACTGTATAAAAATGCCACCATAAAACACATTAGTCTTTTTTTTTCCTTAAAGTTTAAACTACAGCCTAATGAATTCAGTTCACCACATGCTTCCATAAATCCTACAGTGGAGGTAGGGAAAGAGTCTTTGAAATTTCAAACATTTTCTTTTCCCTTTCTCTTTTAAAGAAAACCTCTCAAGAAGGTATTCAACCACTTCTTGGAGACATAATCATATGTAAAAAAAAAAAAAAAAAAAAGACTCGAATAAAAGAGGAATTAAAAAAAAAAATTTTAGTCACTTTTTAAATTTATTCAATTTAGACCAATCCTCTTTTATAGGGGGCTCCCAGCAATTAGTTGGCAATCTTATCCTGTGAGTTTGAAGGATTAAAGCAGAAGCAAAGAACAAAAGGAATGGATTTGCTACACTCTTCTGCAGGTCCCCTCTCTTAACAAATCAGACTTCATTTCCTCCAGGGCCTTCCCTACCCACCTAATCTTCTTTCTTTCTTCCTCCCATGGTCCTTTAGGAAAAGGAGTCTTAACGGTTACATTATGGAATGCCATCTTAACTAAAATCCTTCAGAATATGCAAAGGTTGAAAATGAATTTGGAAAGTAGAGTGTGCTTTTTTGAGTCGTCGTTTTGGGATTCTGACAAAGTACAAATTTTTGATTACTGGATCTTAAACCATAGCAGCAGGTAAAAAGCCACCCAACTTAGGCTTCCCAGAAGTTTGAACACACTCCCTTCTTGCAGGCTATTTAGGACAGTGTTCACAGAAGGTCATGACATTAAAGGGAGCATAGCCTGGGAACAGCAGACGTGACATCTGTTGAACTTACTCTTCCATCTGTCACGAACGTGGGCCACATACAAACCTCTGGAGCTCTCAGGGACTTTCAGGGGCCTGCTAATCCATTCCTTTTCCTTTACCCTTAAGCCATTCCAGAGAAGGATTGACCCTGTTTTTTAAGACCTCCAAGGAAGAGTCTATGATCACTCTTAGACAGCGAAATATTCAGAAATTATTTTCCCTATGGTTTTCCCTGTAGCTCTGCCGACACATTCCTTCCAATAGTGCTGCCATAAAAAGAAGAAAATATACAGAGTGAAGTAAGCCAGAAAGAAAAACACCAATACAATATACTAACACATATATATGGAATTTAGAAAGATGGTAATGTTAAACCTGTACGCGAGACAGCAAAAGAGACACAGATGTATAGAACAGCCTTTTGGATTCTGTGGGAGAGAGAGAGGGTGGGATNTATTTAACCATCTTGCTACATTTTTTCTTTATATATTAAGTGGAGGGGAAAAAACCCAAACAACTGATATTATAAAAACTGCTGGTCTCTAAATTTAACACAGCTGAGACAAGAATAGAAAATCAGGAGGAAGGAGAAAGCTTTAGCTTCACCTGGGCACTTGCTCACAGGACTTAAACCAGTTGATTGTTCAACTGAGAAAAAGAGCAAATGCAGGGAACATGCAGAAAACATTGGAAATAAATTATCTAAGATTATATCTAAAAATGAAGCATAATTGGAATTTCAGAATGACTTACAATCTCTACAACTCCTCCCTTATTTTAGTCCATTGTCTTTTGAAGAACGAATACATTTTTAGGAATATACTGAATATGATGTGAAAGTAACATCCCGTGCAAAAAAGAAACTGGCCCAAGACCAGTTTTTGTGTTTACTGAATGACTGTGTATGTATCTATATGAATGAAGATTAGAAAAAACTGCCTAAGTGCAATCAAGAAATTAAACAGTAACGCACAGCAAAAGTTGCTACACAAGAGACGTTTATTAATGTTCTGTTGTATTTACAGCTTTAACATAGCAAACCAGGGTGAATTACCACTTGGCAGAAAGCACATCACTCTACATTTATAACACATTGGTCTCTGCTAACACATTGTAAAAGCAAGTAGTACAGTATGTTAGGGATCATCTCAAAAGTTCCAAGCTAATTCTTTCTTTGCTCCTAGTACCTAATCCCCTCTCTACTCCTAGCCCCTGGCCTAATCAGGAAACAAAAGAAAAAGAAAAAAGGGGGCAGGGATTCCAATCATATAGAAAGTGTCGAGAATTGCAATTTATTAGTAATTATGCTGCATTTGTCCTTGTCCTTTCTATTTTATACAGTGACAACACCGTTACAATCCCTTAGGTACACAACACAGAATAAGGTACTGCAAAATCAGAATACAGACTATAAGAAATTAATGCTTATTTTTTACCAATTAAGAACATATTCTTGACCACACTTTAAATGTATTTTGCACTATGATTTTGCTTCCAGGTATTCACAGTACAATTAAATAAATTTCTAGATTAATTTTAACAGCAAAATGGATTATGTGCAGAAATGCAGTCATAACAAAAGTTTTTACTTTTGAGAAAACCCCCTTTTTAAATGGCCAGCATTATACATATCTTACACTAAAATGTTTAATTCCAAATTCATTTTGAGATGGAGGATGAATAAAAGCAAGATTGCCCCCTACTGACTACAGGGACAAGGCTCATGCTATTTAAAATGACTACAAACAATAGATAAGGCATTATTAATACATCACAGACTTGACTGCGAGAGCTTTTTCAAACATTAACCACTAATGATTCAATGATTACAGAATTTTGCATTAACTATTAAAATTTTACACCTAGGAACAAATAGAGAGAAATGATCTTTGTCAACAGTACTTTATATTTTTAAAGCAGGTGATGATTCCTCTGTGTTCTGCATCTTGATTCACTTCCTGCAGGTGTTCTCTTGCTTCTTGGGAGAGAATTCATAAATGCAGGAAGGCCTTCACCAGAAAACATCTGCCAGAGAAGGATATTGAATATTGGAACTCTGGTTAGGTTGTTATTTTGGCTAAAAGAAGGATGTAGTCACAAAAGAAGGCAGGATGTTTGGAGACATGAGAAGTACATTTTAACATAGCTTTAAGATTACTATACACTGACATCATAATATTAAAAAAACATTACATTTTTGGTTCTTAAAGTTATCAAGGTCTCCAGAACTAGGAAAGACTTAAATGCTTTCTCTAAATCCCATGAGGTCAGGAATCACTCTCTCTAAACCTAACACAAGAACAGAATTCAAGGAGCACTTCATCCCACACTTAACACCAATGGCAATGACTGAAACTTGGGGACAAAGAGACAGTAGAATCCAAATGTGTAGGTAATTTTCCAAACACACTTGAAGCTGTTTACCCTGCCAGTTCTGCCAGATCTCACATGAAAGATTTCCAATAAGGATGCCAGTGATGTCATGCTATCCTTGGAGCACAGCAAAGTTAGAAAACAGCTGTAAACTCACAGGAACCACAGGTACTTCTTCCCAATAATTAGCGGGCAAAAAGTTACTATATTTTGGGGGAGGTATCTCTGGTAGACAAAAAAAAGTGTATGCAGCCCTAATTTTATAAAGCAATTTACATGACTGAAATAAATACTCTCAAAATGATGCCCATCTATTATAAATGCAATTTTCATGTAACACTTTGATCAATGTTTGTATTGGCATATAAACTGGTTTGGTTCTCATGGAAAAAATACAAATAACTCCCTGTATTAGTGCCAAATATATATATATATATATACTCTAAAGAGATATATTAACACTTAACAAAAGCTTACTGAGAAACTATGTTGTAGTGAAAGTGAAGTCGCTCAGTCGTGTCCAACTCTTTGCGACCCCGTGGACTGTAGCCTACCAGGCTTCTCCGTTCATGGGATTCTCCAGGCATGAATACTGGAGTGGGTTACCATTTCCTTCTCCAGGGGATCTTCTCGACTCAGGGATCAATCCCAGGTCTCCTACACTGGAGGCAGACACTTTAACCTCTGAGCCACCAGGGAAGCAATGTTGTGGTATCCTACACCAAGTGAAAGTTGGACAGGCTCATAAGTAGGACCTTCCATCTTTCACAATTACTGTAAAAGCCACAAGCAGCCCTTTTATAGACTGATTAGACTACTGCATACATCTTTAAAAAGTTGCCAAGATGCAGAGAAGCTACAACTCTGGAAGAAATCAACATATTCTTTTTGAACATTAATATTTTCCCAAACTCCAAATTCACTTGGTGTTTTGATCTGAACCAAACCAATGATACTGATATAAGAGCAACTCTTCTTTAGGGAGATTTCAGAATGTCCAAGGACAAAGACACAAGAATATAAGGATTCCTGAAGCCAAGTAGAACCAAAAATAAAATCTGTCTGGTAGTCATATGACAAATAGAGATTTCTTCAATGAGGCTAGTTAGACTCATTACAAGTCTAAGTAAATTCAGTTTTATCAGTTACCATTAATAAATAAAAATTGATATAATAATTACTATTAGGTCAAAACACTAGAGTTTTGCAAGAATATGAGATACAGTACAGATAAATACCAGGCAACTTAGTTCATGCTATGTGCATGGAAATAAGTTAGCTTTAGCAGATCTCTCAAAGTCAGAGCCACCTAAAAGACACTAAAAAATCCATTAAGAGGTCCTACCTATCGCCTAGCAAAAGGAACACTATTCAACATTCTGTAATATCCTACATGGGAAAATAATCTGAAAAATAATAGATATATGTGTATGTATAACTGAATTGCTTTGTAGTAACATCTGAAAATAACACAACATTGTAAATCAACTATTCTCCAGTATTAAAAAAAAAAAAAAAAAGGTCCTAGATAGGTCTACTAATGGGTGATCTCATTCACCAAATGAAAAAGATTGCTATAGAGGCATTCACTGTTCTCTATGACTCAGAGGCCTGTTGAGATCAATTTGATTCACAGGTTGTTACAAAAACAATGATGGAATGTAAACTGGAAAAGAGATAGGTTTTAGGGACTGTGAATATCACCACTAAACTTTAGATCAGATCACTTAAGAAACAAGGGAATACAACAGCCTACACAATTTCTTCTTGGACCCTGTGTGATTTTTTTAAAGCAAAAATTCCACTGGCAATATTTTCTACTGTCTTGCTACTTTACACAGTCCAAATAACTGAAACTAACTTGAGGTGAATTGGAAATAAAGATGTATTAAGGGGGAGGCGGAAGATGATAGAAAAAAAGAAAATGAAAACATTTATCATCATATGCAAAAAAAGGTAAGATATCTGATGGCTAGAATGTATACCTCACCAGATCACAGCAATCACTATCTAATTATGAAGGGCCCCACCTCATTAATGCTGTCAGGGCTTATAGACTTTCTTCCCCTCCTATTTCATAAGTAGTTAAGGTAATAAATTTAAGATCCATTATACTTTGTATATATAAGTACTTTTGGAGTACTGTTAGGTATCAGGTTAACTGTGTTACCACCTTATAGTTACTATGTATAGCTAACTCCTCAATTATCTGGCAGCATCAGAGGAAGTGGAACTTGATGAAAATTTATTTTCCAGTTAACGGGTAAATAAGATAAAGTATGGACACTTTATATTTTTGACCATTTCAGATAAAGATGTTTCTAAAAGGTTTCTTTTTCATACAACATAGAAGGAACATACTATTTTTCCTGCTTCCTCATAGTAACAAACTTCTTGATGCCACTATGCCTAGCTCTAGCAGTGTCTTTTGGCTGTTCTGGCTTCACGGCAGGAAACCAGATTTCCTTTATAAGCTTAAATGAGCTCCAGAAGGGAAACCGAGAGCTACCCTGTGACAGTAGTGTATAAGCTTTAGTGTTCAGCTCTTATAATACCTACTATGGCTGGTAAGAAAGATCTTTTGAGGGTATTTCAAGGTTTGTGTGTGTATCCCATTATTATATCCCATATTTTGGGCAGTCTTATTTGTGTGTACACTATATTTTGGGCAGTCTAAATAGAAAAGTCACTATTCTTATACATTTTTCTAGTACAATGCCAGACCTTAGCATGAGAATTGAATTATTTTTATCTACAGCAAAGTTATTTTAGCAATTTCCTATCTGTGGCTTTCTGGCAAAAGTAACCCCACAGCTAGCTTTTAACCAGTGAAACCTCCAGTAAAGAAAGTAAGAGGTGTAAGTGAAAGAAAATCTTCATACCTTACACGACGATTTTCTACCACATCTTCAAACTAAACTAAATTTCCTCTGAACTAGAGAAAGAAAACATTCTATTTTTGGTTCTGGATGGACAGTTCCTACCTGTGTCAATGAATAAAGGAAATTCAGTCCCATGGGATATTATAGCTTTGTGGATTCCTTCTGGGGATACTGAAAATTAGTAAGGAAGTCATTAAAATTCTAAATGCTGCTCTAAGTCTCTAAACCCCCTAATTTAGAGCTCTGAGTCCTCTAGGCATGTCAGGGATGATTTCAAATCAACTAGGATATTAAAGTCAGACAGGAAAGCAACGAAACCCCATTATGCCCTCCACTGAAACACCTCTAAGTTTCCAACAGCTCCTAAAGAAAGCACTGTAATGATTCTGACTCCAAAACACAGAGAGTACCAGGTCTATAATAACCCTTCACAGCTCCAACGGCATTACTGCTTAACTAAGGGCTGCCTACTTCAAATCATAACTCTAAAGATGCATTGTTTTACATTTAGAATATACCCATAAAACACTTCAGAAATTTTAGTAAGTCAAAACAATAACAACAAATTTTACAAACAAAAAAATCCTCAAAGTCCCTAACAATACAGGAAAACTGCAAAGTTCAGGCTTTCTCTCAACTTCCATTGTCACATCAACCTGTCCTGTATTAGATGCAAGATAAAGAAGGTATGCATCCCCAAATGAAGCCAGAGTTCTCGCCTTTCCCAGAAGAATGAAGTGACCAGACAGAGGTGTGGCCTCAGTCATTTAGAAATGCAAAGCCACCAATACACCAGACCTACAGAATCTGTGAAGGAAGGAAGGCAGAGAGGGAGGGAGGGATCTGTCCTCTCAGGGTATTTGTGGGTGCCAGTGGATGAGGGGCAATGTGGAGGTAGGTTCAGAAGCTTATCATCAGGAGAATTGTGACTCCAAAGACTTAACTTTGAACCTATGGTAGTTAAGAGTTAAAGCTAAGGATCAGAAGTAACTATAAATTATAATCAGACACACAGAAGGAGAAAAAAGATGACAATGGTAACTACACAGACTACTAAAACCACACAAAACATCTGACAAGCCTCTTGAAGTTGGGATGTAACAAAGAACATCACAGGGGTCAGGGCCCAGGCGAGTGTGTCAATGTCCATCTGCACCCAGACTGTGTAACCCAATTCAAATTCAGGACACACCACCTCTCAGAACATTTTAAACATGTAATAAAACATTCCTTTTCTTGGGGAAAAAAACAAAAACAAAAGAGTCATAAATATAAGTGGTAATCTTAAAGACTAAAACTGTCTCTCAAATAAAAGTACACACTCTTTTGAAGAAACTGACTTTAACCAAAAGAACCTAGGTTCTTTACATGCTTTAACTTTTATAAAAATGCCGTATGAATATACTCTACCATGTATGTATCTGAGCTTATCTGTCACTAATAACCTTTTGTTGCTTATACAAGCACATTGTATGTGTATATGCACAGGTACATGTATAATGCTTAATTCAGTACCTGACATATTGAAAAGTTGACAAATATTAGTTATTACTACTATGCCATGCTTGAAAAAATTTTTGTTTCACTTAAGAAGTTATCATATTATTCTGTTGCTTAAACTTTCAACACCCTCTCACAACCTGGCAAATTAAATGATATATATTTTCTTTTCTCGAAGCATATATTCTGAGACTACCATGAAATCTTCGAAACTGAAAATGCTGCTCTGCATCTAAGACCACAACAAATCTTCAAAATTGAAAACTGCACTCTTAGCATATGATTACTTACAAAAACTATGAAATAACCCAACAGCAAATACAGGCTCACATGGAATCAGCCTTATGTTGAGCCAACACATGACTGGGTTTAAAGGGCTGCTCTATGAGTTCAAAGGTTCCACTGCAAATGGGCTTAGTGCTCAAGATATTTGAGAATGCTCTCAGCTTGACTTTCCAGCCTTAATCCTCAACCCTCCTTTATGTTACAAACTGCTTCCTTTGAGCCAGCTGTGTACTTCCCTACCTCTCTTCCTATTCAACACTGCCTCAGGGGACTCTAAAGGGCTTCCCCACCCAACATTTTCCATATTACACTTTCTAGGTTTATCTCAACTGTTACAACCTTCACAAGTCCTTGCCCAATATCTTCAACTAGCCTGGCTCTACCTGTCCTCAACAGTCTTAAGGAACAAAGAATCAATTCCAAGGAGTCCCATCTGATCTTGTCACTAGAGACCTCCCTCTGGAGTACTTCGTTCAAGATTCCCTGTCTCCCTCTTTTTGCAGCTGGTGATGCAAGATGGAGCCAGCCTCTGGGGAAAACCATGGGGGAACCAAACAGCCTTAGCAAGGCTTAGTCCTCCTGTTCTGGGCAGGGAAAAGGCCCTTTTCTCCCCTTCCTTTCCTTGGGTTTGACCCTCCCACCAGAATGGTAACATCAGGATGTGAACCTGAAGAAAAAGCCCAGGAAAGTCCCTCACTGATTTTAGGAGATGGAAGCCTTGGTAGACTTGTCAGTAGCCAAAAGAAGTTCCTCAAGTACTGCGGACTCTCCCAGCTCTGGGTTTAGGGGCCCCACAAAACAGAGCTTAGTGATTAGGCCTGAAAGGTTCCTTCTTACTACTTACCTCTGGAACTAGTACAACCCAAACAGTGGCTTCAGGATTCATGATTCAAAGATTAAGGACCCTGAGTCCTAGTCAAGTCTCTTCTGCATTGTCCAAACATGAGATAATGTTGTCTCCTGCCTTTTAAGATAGTTTTTTCACAGAAACACTCCTTACTAAACTAGATACTAAAAGGCAAAGACTATGGCTTCCTTACTGTCTCCATATCCCCTACCACAGGCTATATATTCTACTCTAAATGTGAACAGTAATCTACCCATGTATCACATGATTACAATGGGACTGGAATAAAGTTTTTTTCTTTAATACCTTTAATAAATAAAGAGAACTCTGGTCCTGGGGAGATTTGAGAAGTTTTCTGGCATCTTCCGAACTTTTGCATAATTGATAAATCCTCTGAGAAACAGGAGAAAGCCTAATTTAAAAAAGAAAAGTCAAGAATGAGTTTATAATTCACATATTAAGCCCAATCCCCAGAAATATCCCTCCTGATACCAAATACTTCATTTTTCTGTTATAAAAAAGCTATCAAAACATAATTTCCTCTAAAAATTTCAAAGGATTTGATTTTATACCAAGTTTTCTATTTCTCAATGAGAACATATAATCTCAAGAGCCAAAAAAAGTCTCTTTTGCACATTCAGAATCTAATTGATCTAAAAGAAAACAAAAGATAAATGGGGCCAAACATTTACATCATTTACTTTTGGAAGCCTCACTGAGAAGCATCATCAAAACCTACTCTCCTTACCCACCCCAGGATCTTAGTTCCTCAACCAGGAACCAAACCTGTACCCTAAGCAGTGAAAGTGTGGAGTCCTAACCAATGGACAGCCAGGAATTCCAAAACCTGCTTTCTGAGTTCCAAAAAAGTATTCCAAGATAATTAACACTAAAAACAGAGAGGTTATAAACAGTGTTTTTCTCAAATAAAAAAATGTCATCCTTGTTATGGCTTCTTTTTTTTCTGTCAACAGTACACAATGCTGTCCACTAGATGTCAGGCTGTCCTTATCTTTACAAGAATTCTGTCTCAACTCTAAATTCTATTTCTCTATTCTTAGTTTAGGAGTCAGCAGGGAAGGTGATGAGCTCCCTCCAGTGGTGGCTCACACACTGCTGGCCCTCTTCCTCCAGAGATGGCCCCTGGTCCAGATACATTTTTTCAAACGGCTTTATGGAGATATAATTTACATATCACAAAGCTTACTCATTTAATGTATACAATTCACTGGCTTTTAGTAGTTAAAACTAAAACCCAATTTCAGAATTCTTTATCATCCCTAAAACTATCTGTACCCACTAAGTAGCCATTCCCCATTTCCCACCCTCCTTCCATCTCACGGGCTCTGAGCAATAACTTTCTTTTGGATATATTTTAAAATACACTCAAGCAGTGGAAGATGCTTTGCACTCAGTCAGAAATTATTTCTGGCAGCAACCAAGAGTCATCAGCACGAGCACAGTGAAAACTACCCTGTTTAGCATCAAAATCAGTGACAATACAACCTAACTCCAGTGAAAGGATGGGTGCGATATGGGAATATAGGTCAGTTTTGCTAGATATTTCAATTTTTAAAAGGTAAAAAATATTCAGATATTTTATGTGAAAGCTCTTGATTTTTATATGACATGTGTGCGCTAAGTGTGTGTGTTACATCGCTTCAGTCATGCCTAACTCTGCAACCCTATGCACTGTAGCCCATCAGGCTCCTCTGTCCATGGGATTCTAGGCAAGAATACTAGAGTGGGTTGCCATGCTCTCCTCCAGAAGATTTTCCTGACCCAGGGATCGAACCCACATCTCTTATGTCTTCTGCACTGACAGGCAGGTTTTTTACCACTTGTGCCACCAGGGAAGCCCATTTATGATGACAACTAAAAAAATAACTTCTGAAAATAACTATGGAACATACAAGTTACAACTACAGGCTAGATGTAGCTTATGAGCTGCCAGCTCAAGAACTCTGTATAGACCTGGTCTTTGCAGGAAACCATCCCCCCTTAAAAAAAAACAAAACACAAAAACATAACAACAACAACAAAAGATTTTCTCTGCAAGGAGTTCCAAAAATGATTCAAACATTGGATCCAAATGTATGAAGTACATCTGAAGTCTCACCATTTTTTGCTTACCACTAAGCAGTAAGACAGCTGCTGCTGCTGCTGCTGCTGCTGCTAAGTTGCTTCAGTTGTGTCTGACCCTGTGCGACCCCAGAGACAGCAGCCCACCAGGCTCCCCCATCCCTGGGATTCTCTAGGCAAGAACATTGGAGTGGGTTGCCATTTCCTTCTCCAATGCATGAAAGTGAAAAGAGAAAGTGAAGTCGCTCAGTGGTGTCTGACTCCTAGCGACCCCATGGACTGCAGTCCACCAGGCTCCTCTGCCCATGGGATTTTCCAGGCAAGAGTCCTGGAGTGGGCTGCCATTGCCTTCTCCAAGTAAGACAGCAAGAGTGATCAATTACAAAGTATTATAAACTCATCTTCCGTGAAACTTTTAAATATAGGAAGGAAATTAGCCTATTAGATTTTTAAGAATTATCTATGTTGTCAATAATCAAACTAAAATTATGCTTAATGGCTCCTCTCTGGCTTATTCAGGATCTGCCTGGACTTTGGGCTTGGGAGTAGATGAGGAGTCAGGCTTTCTCTTAAAGATACAGTCTGGAGAGTAAGCAAGTCAAGAAACTACTTCTCTAAAGCAACTCTCCCGTAGGTTGTTTTTCTACATTATTAAGTTTCTCAGTAATCAAGAGACAAGGTAAAAATCAGTGTCTCTTTCCTTGGAATGCTGTGACTAAGAGTAGGATAAAATGATGCTACTGGAGAGGTAGGGGATGGCATCATGAATGACTTGTATTCACTCAGTAAAATTTAGAGTCATCAGTGCATGACTCTGTTAACCAAGGCAAAGCAGGCAGGCCTTGAATATATCAAGCAGCTTTTGGTCATGGGCTCTACACTGTGCTAGCCAGATCCATTAGCAACCCTGGGGACCAAAGATCCAAATTGAGGAGATAACAAAAAGGCCTGAGACAGAAGAAATGTTAGGACAGGAGAAAATGATGCCAAAGAAGCAGAGTGAGACAATTACACCCTAACAGTCACAAGATGCCTCTTCTATTTTCTTGCAGAATGACAGCAATGATGATGGTCTGCTATTGTATCAAACAAATTTTCTCTACAAAGAATGAGGAAGCCAATAGTATTCACCACATTGCTCATTTCTTTAAGATGTCTTGGAAGAAAGTTACACGAGTAAGTACAATCTTAAGACCAACTACCTGAAATAGCTGGTATGTTAAAAAAAAAAAAAAAATCTTATTCTCATCAAGAGCTAACTAAAGAATTCTGGACAGCCAATGGTGGGTCTTCCAGAAGTTATGCAAGACAATATATTTTCTGTTTTCTACTGATATATCCAACTGAAGAGTTCAGTAGGTAACAGTATACCTATAAGCAGTTTGCGAACTTGTGAACCCTCTGTGGCAATAACTCACAAGGGGGAAAAAAATCTAAGGACTATAAAAAGTCATCTTATTGGTACGCCCCTCTGGCTACATGGAAAATGTGAGAAGTGTATACAGATGGGTTAGGAAAAACTTACCACCACTAAGAGACCTTCTATGAATATGTATGTTACTCTGATGGTGATAACAGCCTAACCTTTGACATATTTCTAACATCATACTTATTATCACTAATATATTAGTGTATAGTAAGTGAGATGAAGGTTTAAGAAAGTAATTTTACTTCTAAAATTTAACATAATCTTTTCTCTCCTTTGTTTTTTAAAAGCACTTACCTAGAACCAGGAACACCCACCAGAGCCAGTACTGGCCATCAAAATATCCAGGGAAGTAAGTGGAAAACTGAAAAATAAAGCAAAATACTTTAGAGAACTTCTGCAGATATTATTTCACATTTTAGCTTAAGAGTTTACAAAACACAAGATCTTACCTTGTACACAAATGATGTTGCTCATTTAGCGCTTACAAAAATTTCTAAAATTTTAGTCAAAGTATTTTATATAGTACAGATGTGAAATGATTACAATATTTGCTAATATAATTCCTTTCATGGAAAAGCAATCTTGAAATATGGTAGCTTTCAGCTTTACATAGTCCTTGTTTTGAAAGTGCTCAAACCTGTTTTTTAAATATTTTCCCTCTTTTAGAAGTATGTCTTTTTTAAAAATAAATTTTATTTATTTTTGGCCTTGCTGGGTCTTTGCTGCTGTGCAGGCTTTTCTCTAGGTGTGAGAGCTGGGGCTGCTCTCCAGTTTCAGTGCACGGGCTTCTCACTGTTGTGGCTTCTCTTGTTGCGAAGCACAGGCTCGAGGGCAAGCAGGCTTCAGTAGCTGGTGGCCTGTGGGCTCAGTAGTTGAATCCCCCTGGCTCTAGAGCACAGGCTCATTAGTTGTGGCACATAGGCTTAGTTGCTCTGTGGCATGTGGGATCTTCCTGATTCAGGGATCAAACCTGTGTCTTCTGCATTGGCATGTGGATTCTTTACACTGAGCCACCAGGAAAGCCCCAGAAATATGTCTTGATGATACTTTTATTTTGCTTACACAGTGCCCAACTCAACTATATTTGGCCTTCTTTCTAATGATCCCCGATTTTGTTCCTGCCCTTTCAGCCATGCCTTGACATTGGGAGCTTTACCATGTACATGATCATAATCCCATTCCTTTGCCAGGGACTATATAGCACATGATATTATTGTGGCCAGTGGGAACTAAGGGCTGCTAGGAAAGCTTCTTAGCTGCTAGGAAAGCTTCTTAGCTCTTAAAAAGAAAGGGAGAGGAAACCGTTTCCTTTCTTCTGCTGAGCACTGTTGTATTTCTGATGTGATGCCTGAAACTGCCATGGCCAGCTATACCAACAGCTTGAGCCACCTGTCGGCTATCCTTGATTATCAGTGAAACATAACTGACCTCCATGTCAGGACTTATTTTCACTGGAAATAAAATTTCCTCAATGTTTTCTAAGCCATTTTTGAGCTACATGTTCTGTTACTCCAAAGACCATCCTAATTGATAAAAGCTGATTAATTCTTTTAAAAATTTAGTAAAAATAAAAAGATTGGTAACTACTTTGATCTTGCTTTCTGTTGAAGACTTTAACACAGTCTAGAGTTTAGCACAGTCTGAGCATTCAAATAGTTTTATTTCTTGATTAGATTTAGAGAAGGAATGAAAAACTTCTTTATGGCTTGAGTTTGTAACCTAAAGACCATGTTTTAGAAGAGTATATGTTAGTTGTCTAGGAGAAAAGCCCATAATTTTTATTAGCTTCTCAAAGGAACTTGGAATTCTAAAAATGTTAACCGCCTGAAAAATAAATAACTTTGAAAAGCTTCATGGCTCAGTCAACACCCGTTAGTTAATAATGCCAGTTTATGACAAACACCTTGATTTTACATTATAAAGTTAACAATGGCAGTAAACTTATCTGAAATCAGAGGACACTTTAAGAAACCAGATCTTTTACAACTTTAAATTACTTCATGCAATTCTAACTAACTGATAACTCCAACATCACTTAAGATCTCTCTCTTATTTACTTTAGAGTTAAGGGCCCCTAATGGAGTAGGGCTTGTTGAACAGTGCTGGCTCTCCAAATATCCTGGCATAACCAGTGATGCTACTTACAACCAATCTTGGAAGAGAGGAAGGTTGAGAGGGAGTAAGGAGGGAGAAAAGAATAGAGGGGAAGAGAGAAGGACTCAAACTTCAGCAACATTAATGAGAGGAATGTCTGCTTTTGATGAGATATCAGAAAGTTAATAGACTCTTATTATAAAAACAACTAATTTCAGAACAAATACATGTAGTATCACATTATAAACATTAAAAACAGAGAAAGCAGCTGAAAAAGGATAGATGTCCTAGGGCCACCGATATTTTGTAGATTTGACTACAAAACGTGTGTGCATGAACCAACTACAATTGATCTAGGTTCAATTTCCTGAAACCAGACAAAGACAAACAAAAAATCATTTTAAATGTTGAGATAATTCCAAAGTCAAATATTCAAAATTATTCCACTCATTCTTCTCCAGAGACTATCACTGCTGATGTACAACTTAACTTACCCTCACAATCAGGATCCACTTAATTAGAGAGAGACCAAATCCTGAAATGGCCCCATACCTTCCTGCAGCTGAAGTGGTCAGGCAAAAAGACAGGAAAAACCCAATCCAGTTAAAGAGGAATGCCACTGTAAAAGCCAAGAGAAGAAAAGAGGCAGGTCAGACACATCCTGTTATCCAAGGAGCAAGAGTTCTAAGGGTGCGCTCTGGATTTACTTCTGCTTAAATGGCTTTCTCCAGTGTTCTTGTCTGGAGAATCCCGGGGACGGGGGAGCCTGATGGGCTTCTGTCTATGGGGTCGCACAGAGTCGGACACGACTGAAGCGACTTAGCAGCAGCAGCAGCAGCAAATGGCTTTCTCAAGGATAAACGAGCAGAGCCCACCCTCCACAACTCTTACCTCACTTCCCCAAAATGGCCATCCTCTGTCTTCCTCCCAAAAGCAAACAAGAAAGCAGTCTCTAAATATCAGGTGTTTTATTATTACACCTACTGCTATACACTTTAAGAAAGAACTTAATATCACCAAACTTCATACTTTGACAGGTTACATAATGCATTACCTCTAAAAGCACTAGATTCCCATCATATCTTTTTAATACAGCAAATAAAATTTCTAAAATAGTTGCTCACTCCCAAGTCAGGCATATGTAAAGTTAAATGCAAAATAACATCAAGGGGGAAAAATGAGACTGACTTTGATGTGCTGGAAAATAGAAGTGTGCAAAACAGAATTCATCAGACAAAGGCATTTACTTCCTATTTTACAGGTCAAGAATGAGTAGGAGGAATGCTTAAGGGGTTCTGAAGATCAGAAAAATGAAGCTCAGCTCAAGGAAAAATGTAGCATCCCCCGTAACTGCTTTAATTATATTTTCCATATATATTCACAGAAATTGAAGACAGAGACAGGAAATTAAGATGAAAATGTACTGTGCTTTGAACGTGTCAGTAAAAGGCATCAAATACATATAATTATTAAAATATTTGCTCAATTAGTTCTTTTAATTCAGTCATATTCACTCATAATCTAAAGCATTCTGGTTTGCAGGAAAGGGCTCTGCTGTGTGTATATACTTACTGAAGAAAGTTAACATGAAAATCCCATCGTTTCCTATCCTCATCTGGTCGGGATCATCAAACTCCTCCCTACCTGCAAACTCCTCATCCTAAATGAAAAGAAAAGGTAAGTTCACAATAAATTATTTCAAGGGAAAGGAAAGACATAAAAAAAATTGAGAAAGGGACAAAAGTGACTTCCAAGGGAAAATGTACTGCTTTGGCTCAATTTAAAACCAAGAGCATTAAGCTTTAGCATATGTTAAATTTTTCACTGGTCTTCTAAGATAAAATTTTTTCTGAAATGAAAGCAATTTTTCACGTTCTAACCCAAGTTCTTTAACAATATATTTCAAAAATTATAAAGTTCACAAAGAACTATTCACTCTTTCTTATATATACACACACATATATATATGAAAACATAAAGAAATATAAAGAAAATTCTCTTACACATTTGGCTTAAATGCTAGAATATCAGTAATCCAGGGCCTGTTTAGCGCAAAACATTAGTAATCCTGGACCTACTGAGACGATACCATTGATTAGCTCAAGAGTTTTATAAGACTGACTTGGTGGGGGCAGATGGAAGAAGATACTGTGATCATATATGAAGAGTCTAACAGTGCTGCCCATGCTCAACTCCAGAACTATTTCTTTATACCAGTATATAGGTCTGAAACAACCTCACTTCTAATCTTATTGTCAGAGAGAATCCTTTCCAACCTAACCAGAAAACATAGTGTTGCAAGTCTAGAAGGAACATGATCTTGATCAATACTGACACCAACATATGTAGCCTACCTTTTTCTTTTTTTTTAATTTTTAAAATTTATTTATGGCTGTGCTTGGCCTTCAGTGTTACACACGTGCTTTTCTCTAGTTGTGGCAAGCAAGGGCTACTGTCATTGAGATGCATGTGTTTCTCCCTGTGGTGGTTTCTCTTGCTGCTTCTCTTGAGCACGAATGTCAGTGTGCATGGCTTCAGCAATTGGTGCACAGTCTTAGTTTGCCTGCACCACATGGATCTTCCCAGACCAGGGATTGAACCTGTGTACTCTGCACTGGGACATGGATTTTTAGCCACTGGACCACCAAGAAAGTCCTCTACCTTTTCAACTAATTGTAGGTATGTGCTGAAATACTGAAAAAAAATGAATACACACTTACAGTGGTAGACTTGTGCACAGTCCAATGAGGGTTCATCAAATGAAAAATAAACAAACAAATAAAGAAAACTTTAGGGAGAACCAAAACTTGCCCTACACAGAAAAGGGACTGGGACATTCCTAATAAGCTGTTAACTCATTCCCCTGAAGAATGGCAACCACAGAAGAAGTGGAAGCACCAGCTTCATCTAATTTACTATCTTTCCTCTAATGTTTGAAATTTATACAAGAATGAGTTCTTTCATATTTTTTAAAATAAGAAATACCTAGTATTCTGAATTCATATTAGCAGGAAGAACAGGCTTTGCCAAAATAGAAAATAACTGTTTTGTGGGCGTCCCTGGTGGCTCAGTGGTAAAGAATCTGCCTGCCAATCAGGGGACATGGGTTCTGGGGCTGATCTGGGAAGATCCCACATACTGCAGAGCAACTAAGCCCATGAGCCCAAACTACTGAGTCTATGCTCTAGAGCCCAGGTGCTGCAACTACTGAGCTCATGTGCCACAACTACCAAAGCCTGTGTGTTCCAGAGCCCATGCTCTGCAACAAGAGAAGCCACTGCAATGAGAAGCCTGTGCACTGCTATAGAGAGCAGCCTCCGCTCACGACAACTAGAGACAAGCCGGCACAGCAACGAGGACCAAGCACAGCCGAAAATAAAAATAAATAAAATAAAAAAAGAGAAACTGTTTTGTGCATAACTATTCAAAATAAACTACCAAAATACATGAAAGTAATGCCTAGTAATACTATAAATGTCTTCTAACCATTCTTTCTATCTTGGTATCTCTAGTCCCAGAATTCATCCTAAAATTGTCGCCAGGTTAATGTTTCTAAAACACCATACTTGTCTTATCATACCCATGCTTAAAAACTTTGAAGGATTCAGTGTGACCTACATGTAAAGTCTAAATGTCTCAGCCTAGCATTCAGAAGATTCTACGACCTACAGTTCTGGCCAAACTCTTTGCTGAAGCAACACCAGTCACTACAACCACAGGAACTGCCCTGTACCTGGCTGAATCACATCTGCTTTCCGAGCTTTCCCCTCTGGAATGTTCTTCTCCATCAAAACTCAGGGCCCACTTCAAATCCCATCTTCCCCATGATCACAAGGTTAAAGTCACAATTCTTAATGCTCACTGCTCTTGTGCTGCCCCTTAGATACAGGTCTTTGTGGGCCTGTTCCCCAGTTGGACTTCAAGCTCTTGTATGGCAGGAGCATTGCCTTATACAAAGCTTTCTATCTATCCACTGCAAAATACATAGCAAATTATATATAAAAGTGTTCCATACATATTGTTGAATAATAAAACCCCTTAAGAAGTTCTTAAATGTGTATATTTGTCAAATAAAACAGAGTTCTGTGATTAAGCCACACTAATCTCCTGGTCTATTTCTATGGGACAGTTACCATAATTCAAGAGATCTAGAGAGTAGATACAAGGACTTTCAAGTCTAGGCTTGTCTGGGCTTGACTCACTTATGCTACTTATTAGCTATATGACTTTGGGTAATTTTTAATCTCTCTGGGTCTCAATTTCTGCATCCGTAAAATGGACATAATATAATCTCTACCTTGCAAGGTTATTCTGAGGACTGAAAATAATATATACTATATATATAAGCACGAAACACAGTGCCAACCGTGTTGTTTGCTTCCAATACATGTTAACTATATAAACACTGTTTTCTCTTTAGACAATGAGCTCCAGGAGGGTTCTCCCTTGCACCTGTAAGAAGTGAATGCATGTCACCATGCAGAATCAGCCTAGACTATGCTTATGAACTGTAACTTCTGCCAAGCAGTGGTTTTAGGTGTTATCCCTCATGGAAGATGTGACCTGCCAACAGTCTACCATCCTAAGGCCTGAACTTCTGGGCCTTGTGTCATTGCACTCCCCAGACTGAACTTATATTCTTATTCTTACATTTTACTCTAGCTTCCTGACAGGCCTAGGGTCTGGAGCCCTGACTGCCCCATTTCCAAGGACTGGATCCCACTCTCCTTACTCTCAGTATCAGATCCAAGGTCCCACTTGCACCAGCTTCAACCTGAATGAATACGTGTGAAACCACAACTGTATCACTTATAGGTCTGACATTATGAATCATGAGTGCCCAAAATTCTCCACTGGTTTTCATTACATCCCACCTCCACTCCCAAGAAGTAACATCAGGCCAGATGGAATCTGAATTCATTATGCCTCCACAGATGATATCATCTGGACTGCTGGTGGCATAGGGTTCAACCAGATGATTGTTAGGGCCCCTCTGAGTTTACTGTTATGAAGCTGCACTTATTTATTCTCTCCACAAATTCCTAAGCAGCTATCTACTTAACACCAAAATGTTAAGTGTGCAGAATCAAGGCAAAATTGGTATATTCCTATACCAGCTCTGCTCCATGACCTATCAGCCATGAAAGGAGACTTGAGAAAGTGAGGGTAGTAGTAGAGATACAGGGGAAATGAGTTGGTTTGACTATTGATTTTTCTGCTCTTTTATACCATTTACCTCCATCATCTTCAGGAAAAGATAAGACAGTCTATTATCCCAAAAGAAAAACGTATCTGATTTTAAAGATTAGTTGTACTTTTACTAGTCAATTTAATCTAAGTAATATCACAAAGTTGATAATGCAAAGAACTTAATTCCCATAAACTAGTACCAAATAACAAGGTATAAGTTGGACTTACTCTTCCAGGAACCAAAGGGATAGTGGCTTCAGCTTTGGTTCTCTCAGCTTCATCATAACTGGGCAGTGTGGTAGCCACATTGTAAGATGGGGGCTTTGGAAACCCAGACTCGTCTTTGTAGTCAAAATATGCTACAAAATAAAAAGGAAGTCACAATTATCCGGTGATTAGCTGAAATGAGGAAAAAGGATTTCTGCTAACCCTGGCAAACAAAAACCAACCATTCCTTTAAAATTTTGCTGTTGTTTTAGTCACTAAGTCCAACTCTGCGACCCCATGGACTATAGCCCACTAGGCTCCTCTGTCCACGGGATTTCCCAGTCAAGAATACTGGAGTGGTGCCGGAAGCCACCACGGGAGATCCCACCCATGACAGGGTCATGTGGAAGAGAACTGTTAAGCAACGCTTCAGAACTCAAGGGGCTCCCTAGGCTTTCTCAAGCATCTACTCCAAAACCAGAATCTATCTGTTTTACTGTTTCATGACTTTTACCAACTCCTCTGACATTAACAGGGGGCTAACCCTGACCACCTTTCTCTGGAGAAAATCAACTTAGGGCTACAGGTAATAAGCCTCCTGGACATGAGAGGAATATTTCAAATCAAACCCCCTCTGTTAGCATTTTAGCTTGCTTGGCAGGTATATCCAGACTCTTGCAGNAAAAAAAAAAAAAAAAAGACAAAGACAAATCACAGTATAACCAAGGTTTACTCAGTTTGCACAAAGATAGTATCTTAAATAATTGAGATATTTACAAAAACATAAAATTCTACATATAGTCTTGGTCACTACATCTTCCTCTTCTGTATCAGTAACTTTCTCACTGGTCAAATTATAGCTCCAGTTACTTTACAAAAGTGATGCTCAAAGTGTCTTTCTGCCACTACCAATCTAGACAGTCTACCCAACTCATCTTCATAAACAAAGACAAGTGATTTAATTTTCCACTGTGACAACAGAATACAGCTCATTTAAAAGATGAACTGGCTGAGAGTCAGTCTACTACTGGTGGGCAGATGAGAATATGCTTCAGAGGTGATGGAAGAACTGTTTCCTGATCTGGGTGCTGGTTTTGTGGATGTCAACTCCATTCATGTTTAGTAAATGCTACATAAATACATGTGATTTATTCAGTTTTCTGTGTCTATATTTTATAAAGGAATTTTTTTAAAAATTAAAAACATAAAAATAAAAGATTAACTGGTTGAGAATGGGAGTCAGTCTGTAAAGTACTAACACAGTATTTATCATTGTAACTGACTTGGGGGTCTGGGTATCAGATGTATATCATCAAGCTATATAGAGCTGGACTTCCCTGGTGGTACAGTGGATAGGAATCTGCCTGCCAATTCAAGGAACACGAGTTCAATCCCTAGACTGGGAAGATTCCACATGCAGCAGACAACTGAGGCCATGTGCCACAACTGCTGAAGCCTGCACTCCTAGAGCCCATGGTCTGTAGCAGGAGAAACCACCACAAGAAGCAGCCCCACAAGCTGCAAATGAAGCCAGCATGCAGCAACGAAGACAAAGTGCAGCCAAAAATAAAATAACAAATAAAATTATTTTAAAATGGCCCATATCTTAAAAAAAATTTTTTTAAGACATATAGAGCCAACTGAGCCAAAGGTAAAATACAAATCCTTCTAAACCAACTGCTGCAAAGAACTCTATCTTGAATTGAAACCTAAGAAGAGAAAAGCTGACCTGTCCTCACATGAAGCAGATATTAAATCTGAAAGATCTCAGTCTCCGATTCCCATGCTATTCAAAATTAGAAGCAAACAAAACCTTTCTGATTAATACCGCAAAGCATGTGTGCGCTTTAAGTTGCTTCAGTCATGTCTGACTCTTTGCGACCCCACAGACTGTAGCCCACCAGGCTCCTCTGTCGACATGATTTCTCAAGCAAGAATACTGGAGTGGGTTGTCATTTTCTCCTCCAGGGGATTTTCCTGACTCAGAGATCAAACCTGAGTCTCCTCCATTGGCAGGCAGGTTCTTTACCACTAGCGTTACCTGGGAGGGTAATATTGCAAAGCATTCAATTTCAAGTGAATTCTGCCAAATTTTCAACATCTACCATTTGGGCACATTTTTTTGAACACTAGTTATCTAACATTAAATTTAAGGCATTCCCAAAATAATTGCATCATAATGAAAGATGAATTTTCTTTTCAGAAGTGCTGTATGCACGTTTGCTCAATCATATCTGACTTTCTGTGACCCTATGGACTGTAGACTGTCAGGCTTCTCTGTCCATGGCATTCTACAGGCAAGAATACTGGAGTGTGTTGCCATTTCCTTCTCCAGGGGATCTTCCCAACCCAGGGATCAAACCCGCATCTCCTGCATTGACAGGGAGATTCTTTAACACTGTGCCACCTGGGAGCTTCTGGGCAAAATAGCTACAGTAAATCCAAATGTTTCTGGGAGACCAAATCAGTAAATTATTCAAATACAGATGCTGGGGCCAGGTTCACTTGGAACAGTTTTAACACCTGCATACCTCCACGAAGCATTCTCAGTTTACTCCCAACTTACCACTCTTGTGCACTACAGAAAGTGCAAAAAAAACCCCAGTAAAAACATAGCTGCAAAAAGCAGCAAAAGTCAGCAGCAAAAGCAAAGGCAAATAAGAGTTTTACGAATGTTGCCTTAATTTACTATAGCCAGTCATGTTCTTTATTTAAACCTAGCTTCTCATTTTTGATTAGATTTTTTTCTATTTCTTGAGGTTGGTCAAATAATCCCGTTACCTCTGCATAATTAAGATTTTAGAAAGAAAGCACGACATTTCTAAGAAATACAGAATTCTAAGAAATAAAGCATAAAGGAGTTTTAACACCTGTATCTGCAAGATAGGTTGCTTGTCTCCTAGCAACCTGGAAATGTGAAATTTGATCATCCCACACCAGGGTAACAGATAACAGAGCAAAGAAATTCCAATTGAGTCAGAAACCCCCATTTTCTCTTTAATGAGGAAAAAAGAAACATTTCCAGGTAAAATTTTTTATTCCATTAAATTCAACACTTTTGAATCATTAATAAATAAATAGTAAGTAATTATTAGTAATCAATCTACTAATATTATTTCTAGCTGAAAAAACAACTAACAAAAAGACACCTACTATGATTAAGCAGGCTCGACGTATTAGTAAGATCTCAAGACCTCACTGTACAGAGTTTGCAACTCTGACTTCTTTTCTATAATGCTGGTGACAAATTTAGGCTCCATCAAAAAAGGTGTTTAAAATAAAACACTACAATGTTGGAGGGAAAGAGGCAATCACCTTCAAGAAATATTCAGTGACCACCAGAGTGTGAATAATAACATGCTATACAACAGAATCCCTAGGTGTACATCTTTTTACACTTTGGGCATCTACTGCCATTAATTTGGTTCTGCCAGCCAAACAAGCCACACATTCACTAACAGGGATTGTGGAGGGAATGGAAAATACTTCACTAGAACTCAAGTGGGCCTTATCTATAAGGCTGTGAGACTGGTTACATAGTTCCATAATGTGTTCTTAAGGTTCTCCTTTTCTGTCCTTGGAAACCTTTCCTATGCAGTCCTCCCTAACATATCCCTGGGGCTCGGGGATCCTCAGGCTCTCCCAGGGCTCTCTAAGAGAATAAGTGTCATTGTCAATTTGAGGCTGCCACTGGAAAGATGCCCAGTCTCTTCTAGCAACTGGGTCAGTGGAAACCTGATTACAGCCTACCTGTTACAGATTCCTTTGTAGGGGTTATGGAAAGACGAGTTTAAAAAGTGGTGGGACTTCTGCCCTCTCCCTGCACTATGCTCCTGCAGGGGAGGATGGTTAATTGTATAAATGTGACAGTTAATAAATACCTTTTGGGCTCTGGATTCTTTTCTGTCACATAATTTTTTTTAAAACAATTCTCATCAATTTTACTTATCTCCAAATAAGATTTAAACTGTGGTTTTCCCTTGGTTATACAATTACCTATACATGCCATATAAAGTACTGAGTACAAAACTGCGTTTTCACTGCTGATCAAGGAATAACTGAATCATGTGAAACTTCAGATGGTCCTTCTCTTCACCACACTCCTGACAGTGCCCTCACTCCTATTTCCTGATTACTTGCATTCCTCCTTATACTATGAGCAGACTCTGTTATGGCTCCCCAGAAGATCCCTAAAACTCTTCCACGTCCCCAGTTTATATATATGGCACAATCTTCTAGGTACTTCTTAGCCTTGATTGTTGTTCACTCGTTAAGTCGTGTCCAACTCTTCAAGACCCCGTGGGCCGTAGCACGCCAGGCTCCTCTGTTCTCCACTATCTTTCAGAGTTTGCTCAAATTCATGTCCATTGAGTTGGTGACTCTATCTAACCATCCTCTGCAACCTCCTTCTCCTTTTACCTTCAATCCCTCAGTTTAAAAAAAAAAAAACAAACAACACCTACCAACAGGTGCTAAAATGTTTTGTCCTGTATATTAAGCCTGTGAAATATAGCACAACTAAAATAAAGGATGTTTTTCCTTGTTACTACCTTCCTCTGTATCCTATCCACACTGTTCCTATTAGAAATAAAAACAATGTTTTAGTTAAACAACAGAATCTCCCATAAAGAAATCATACATAACTCAAGTTCTAACAGAAGCAAACTTCAAGTTTAAAGACACAAACCTTATTTGAGCTCCCACCACAGTAAAAAGGCTTCTCGCTACCCTCCCAAAAGCAGTTCTGAAGCAAGGGTTGGTAGCTCACTCATGTCTGCCTCTTTACGACCCCATGGTCTGTCCATGGAATTCTCCAGACAAGAATACTGGAGTTGGTTGCCATTTCCTTCTCTAGGGGACCTTCTCAAACCAGGGATCAAACCCAGGTCTCTTGCATTACAGGCAGATTCTTTATCATCTGAGCCATCAGGGAAATCCCAGTAGTTTTATTTATTTATTTTTAACATGTATTTATTTATTTACTTTGCCACACAATGCAGCACGCAGAACCTTAATTCCCCAACCAGGGATTGAACCCTCGGCCTCTACAGTAGAAGCCTGGAGTCTTAACCACTGGACTGCCAGGGAAGTCCCCAGTAGTTTTAAAGATGAGCTTCAACTTAGAAATGAGCTGTTTTTAAGCAACAAAAGAGCAAGGACTTAGATTAGGCCAAACTAAGGTCAACATTTACAACTGTACAGGATGGCAGTACCTAAAGGCACATAAAGTCATTCTTGGATTCTCTCTACTAAGAATGGAAGAACAATTTTTTAAAAAATTCTACTAAACATCAAAGAGAAGATCAACCCCAAAACTCATAAATCCATGAGAAGAGCTATCAAAGTATACCTCATAATTCACACAAATATAATAAGTATGTGGAAAATAATGCTGACCTTATCCAATAAACCCATAAAGTTACAGTATTTTCGTGACTCATTTTTCTCTTGGATGAATCCTATTTAAACAGCAAGAAAATTCTGGTAAGTTTAGATACCTTCTTTAAGTAGTAACAGTCTCAGAAAATCCTAAACTTTAGCTCTAAATGCTATTTATACTTCTAATTTTAGCGTTAATTTCTTTTTTAGCGTTAATTTCTAAAACATTTACCTTAAAATGCAATATTTTAAACCTCTAATGATCAACCCACTATTTTCGCATACTCTTTAAATCCCAACAAATGAGACAGTATAATTACCAGAAAGTAAAAGCACATTTCTCTAGGTAAACCACTGGGGGTGCTATTTTACTCTGTTGTTCGGAAACAGCCAAAGTTTATGAGAACTAAAAATTTTCTATTGTATATAGACTATAGTTCTCTTTTAAAAAGTGAAGTATAATTAACATTCAACATCATATATTAGTTTCAGGTACACTTTACAGTAATTCAATATTCATATACATTTCAAAACGATCACCGATATTTAGCTACTATCTGTCACCAAAGTTGTTATAATACTACTGACTGTATTCTCTATGCTATATATCATTACATCCCCATGACTTGAACTTTGTACTCCTTAATCGCCTTCATCTATTTCCACTCCACCTGCCCCCCAATCCACCTCCCCTCTGGCAACCACCAGTTTGCAAATTGTGTATTTGTATACAATATGCTGACTATAAATTATTCCACCACCACCAAATTCTATACATTCAAGAATAGTTTTCTATGAACTTACTATTAACTAGGAGATGATATTTATATAAGGTAATTTTGACAACAAAATTCAATAATTAAAAGACCATCTAATTTTAACAGATAGTTCTCCGAAGAAGATATATAGCCAGTATACATGAGATGTTCAACATTATTAGTCATCAAGAAATGCAAATCAAAGCCACAAGATATCACATTGCACCCAAGCATATGGCCATAAACAGAGAAAAAAATCAAAATCAAGTGGTGCTGAATATGCAGAGAAATTAGAACACTCATACACAAGATGGAAAATAGTTTGGTTGTTTCTCAAAATAAAGTTAAACACAGAATTAAAAAAGGATCCAGCAAACTCCACTCCAAGACATATATTCAAGAGAACTGAAAATATATCTTCACAGAAAAACTTGTATATAAATGTTCATTGCAGCATTATTTATAATAGTCAAATTATTCATCAAATGATGAATGGATAAATAAAATCTGGTATATCCGTTCAAAACGAAGGGCTTACCTGGTAGCTCAGATGGTAAAGAATCTGCCTGCAATGCAAGACACCCAGGTTCAATCCCTGGGTTGGGAAGATCCTTGTAGAAGGAAATGGCAACCCATTCCAAAATTCTTGCCTGGAAAACTCCATGGACAGAGTAGATTGCGGGGTGCGGGGTGCGGGGTGGGATACAGACTATGGAGTTGCAACGAGTCAAACACAACTGAGAGACTAATAGACACACTTTCAAAAGGATGGACAGAAATAAATAATCCTATCCAAAAAAAAAAAAAACAAGAAACAAAACCGATGAAGCACTGATACATTCTAAAAGCTGCAACCTTGAAAACATGATGCTAAGAAAAAGGAGCCAATCACAAAACACCACATAGTGTATGACTCCATTTATATAATTTCTCCAGAAAAGGCAAATATAATAGAGACAGAAAGGCTGGCGGATGCCAAGTGCTAGGGAATGGCAAAGTGTAGAGTTACTGACTGCTAGTATTCTGTTTCTTTTGGGGGTGGTTCAGATGTTCTGGAATTAGACAGCAGCAACAATGACAAAATCTGTGAATGTGGTAAAAATCATTGACCTGCTGCTAAGTCGCTTCAGTCATGGCCAACTCTGTGCAACCCCATAGATGGGCAGCCCACCAGGCTCCCCTGTCCCTGGGATTCTCCAGGCAAGAATACTGGAGTGGGCTGCCATCTCCTTCTCCAATGCATGCATGCATGCTAAGTCGCTTCAGTCGTGTCTGACTCTGTGCAACCCCATGGACAGACAGCAGCCCACCAGGCACCCCTGTCCACAGGCTTCTCCAGGCAAGAATACAGGAGTGGGTTGCCATTTCCTTCTCCCATAAAGATGAACTATATGGCATGTGGATTACAACTCAAAAAAAGGAAGAGTATTTTCTAATATTAAAACTGCAAACCTATATAATGTATAATTTATTTAAAAGGACTCTGAAAATCAACTATTCCAAATGAGTACTTCCTTGCTAAATCAATGTCTATGTCCCTTAATGGGAGGGGGTGGGTCCTGATCCTATCAATATTTTCAGAGTTTAACATAGTACACCTATAAGTGAATGGATAAAAATAATAAAAAGAAAATAACACATTAAGTTGCAAACTAATCACGCTTTTAAAAAATCCCTTAATATTTTCCTTCCCTGAAAAGAAAAATATTAGGATCAAGAAATTAAAAGAGAGTTTGACTAACAATCTCTTTTAAGAGGGAAGAATGAACATCATTATTTTTTTCTGTTGTTTACCTAAAGATAATTTAAAAAACAAACCACCACCAGATCTAGACTATTCGTAACATATTTAATGGCAGAGGGAAAAGGCAAAATGCAAATCCTCTTACTAGGAAAATAAAAACATAATTAAAAAATCAAAATTCACCAAAGCAAAGGAAAAGCAAAGTAATTAAGACAATGCTTTAAATAAGACAATGGCAATAACATGAAAAGAATACCACAGTAAATTTCCTTAGAAAGGCCACCAGTTTGTTAAGCTTTCTATTTAAAGATTTTTGTGGTTATCACCATTAACATGTATAAATACAACTGATGAATACAATTTGGTTTGGAAGGAGAGAAAATATTCCAAGTCAATGTTTATGTTAGTCCTTAGAAATGAGAGCAAATGCTACAAACTATGATCAATTCGATGGCTTTTCTTCTATTTTTCACCTGAGGTCCAAGTAAGACATGAAGGCATACCATGGAAAGAGAAAAGAGAAAGGCAAGATGGTAGCCACTCATCTCCAACTTCAGCTTTTTTTTTTTTTTAACAATTCTTTTCTTAAATTAGTTTAGCTGTAGCAAACAGGATCTTCGTTGCAGTGCACACTCTCTCTCTAGTTGTGGCGCATAGGTTTCAGAGTGTGCCTGCTCAGCAGTTGTTGGGCACGGGTCTAGTTGCTCTGCCTAATGTAGGATCTTAGTTCACTGACCAGGGATCGAACCAAGTTCCCTGCATTACAAGGTAGATTTCCAAACGCAGGGCCACCTGGAAGTCTCTTCAACTTTCTTAAGAAGCCAAGGCACTGGGAGAAATAACTCATTCATTAAGGCACTAAACTAGCCAACTATGGCTAGGATAATGGCACTGTGAGATTTCTGGGAGGCACCAGAAAACTGCCATCAACCTGTCCACCTCCGGGATCCATATCTTCTCTGTGCACTGGCATGTTTCAACTCTTTGCAACTCCGTGGACTGTAGCCCACCAGGTTCCTCTGTCCATGGGGTTCTCCAAGCAAATACACTAATATGGGTTGCCATTTCCTACTCCAGGGGATCTTCCTCATCCAGGGATGAAGCTCACATCTTATGTCTCCTGCACTGGCAGGCAGGTTCTTTACCACTAGCACCACCTGGGAAGTACATTGTGAGATTTTTGGGTGGCACCAGAAAACAGCCATCAACCTGCCAACCCCTGGGATCCACATCTTACATCCAACTGAAATATTTTCACCACTGATGGCTTCATCAAGACCCTGTCAAGTAAATGGTGCCCAGTGTTTCCGGTCACCTAGCTTAGGCAAAGTCTACAGCTAAGAGCCTTCCAGGTTAGCGTTAAGTGCCCTCCACTCCTTATCACTCTTCATGATTTCATAAAGATTGGGGAAATAAGGAACAATCACACAGCTTTCAATTAGGTAAGCCCCTCTACCTCTGAACATAATATCCTTTAAGAAGTGGCATCCAATCTATGTCTTGAGTCTTACCTCTTCTCCACTTTTTAGTTCCATATGAAAACTTGGTTCTTAGTTCAGAGCTCTAGAATCTATTTGGAGAAGGAATTAAAAGTCCCAACAAAGATAAGTTGAATTGGAGACTAAGCTCCTGGCCTGTTCTCCTTGCCTTTGACAGGACAGTTCATCTTTTGCTTACAGAATAAACAATATGAAAAAAGGAATTAGACAAGAGTCATTTTAAGATGGGCTTCCCTGGTGGCTCAGACAGTAAAGAATACACCTGCATCGTGGGAAAGCCGAGTTGGATCCCCAGATTGGGAAGATCCCCTGGAGGAGGGCATGGCAACCCACTCCAGTATTCCTGCCTGGAGAATCCCCATGGACAGAGGAGCCTGGCGGGCTATAGCCCATGGGATTGTAAACAGTCGGGCAACTAAGCACACATTTTAAAATAATTTATATAAAATCTAGTCTGTGAATGGTAAATATTCTTTTGTGTTTTTTAAATCCTCATGCTGTCTTTTAAGATATGTTAAAGCTCTAAAATACCATCATGAAATAAAAAATGAACTCTTAATCATTCATAATTTAATATATTAAGTAATGCTTTATGAAAAAAACTTTGTCCCAACAGAATATGGATTATAACTGGCATCTATTTAGATTTCAAGAACAATTTTTAAAAATTATTTGTTCCTATTTATAAACTCAAAACAGAACTGAAAGGATTCTGGACTTGGCAGACAGAACATTTCCGGTCTCCATTAAGATTTTATATACACACATATATAATCAGAACTCTCAAACTTGGAATGTAAATTTGTAGAACCACTTTAGAAAACTGTTTAGCAATATCTACTAAAGATGAATTCATATATACTCTATGGCCTAGCAATTCTACTCTAGTTATATATCCCAACAGAAACACATACATTCACCAAAAGATGTATCAGGGTATTCAAAGAAACAATACTCATAATACTGGAGACTACTCAAATGTCCATTAACATCAGAATGGGTTACTAAATCATGTTAACTTCACACCATGGAATATCACACAGTCACATGAATGAACAAACTATAACAACATATAATATCACAGGTGAATCTCATAAACATAATTATGTTGAGCAAGAGAAACCAGACACAAGAGCTTTTATTGTACGACTGCACTTTATATAATCAAAAATTAAAAATCAAAACCAGGCAAATCTAATCTGTCAGCTGAGTCATTACCCTGGGTAGGGGCACAATTGGAAGGGCACTTGAAATGAGCTTTTGGAGTGCTGGTAATGCTGCTGCTTGAACTGGGTACTAGCTAATGTGCATGTTTAGCTTGTGAAAATTCACTGAGCTACAATACACACTTATGATTTGAGCATGTTTCTGCAGATAAATCACACTAACAATTCCAGAAAGGTTGAGAAAAGGAGACTAGCAGAGGATTTATGAAACTGAGTCCCCCTAAAACTGAGTGCCTCTGCTCAGTTTATGATTACTCTCTCTTCTAAACTTTATTTCATTTGTTGTCCTGCCCCTATTCCTCTCAGAACTGAGGGCTATCAAAAAAAGGGGGGGGGGAATGGAACAAAGCAGGACCCCGTGGGGCCTTTCTAGATACAAAAGCCCCTCTTCTGTGTCCTGTTTCTTGTTTGTAGAAAGGTTTTAGTCTCCCAGATCTTCCCAAAGTTCCAAAGACCAGACTCAAGCATTTAATGATTAGAATAGTCACAGAACTTCCAGTTCCTCCTGAAGGAATATAGATAACAATCTGATGCATATCTTTGAGCTGTTCTGGAGAAACCAGTAGAGTTTAGTAACTATGACATTAGAGTTTGTGGTAGTAGACCCCAAACCAGCTGGAACAAGAAGGTTGAGATTCCCAAAGTATCACTGTTACCTCACCACCAACCAATCAGAAGGGGGTCCAAGATCTAATCATATACATATCCTACCACCCTCCTACCTAACACCTATCTTTAAAAAGCCAGGCCTGAAAGCCATCAGGGAGTTTGGATCTTTTGAGCATGAGCCGCCCAGTTCTTCTTGCTTAAAACCTGCAAATAAACCTTTATTTTTCTGTAAACACTGGCTGTCAAAGCCTCAGTTTCTGCACCACAGGAGCATGCACCCTTGCTTGATTAACAGTTAGTAGACTGTGAGCCCTCTGCAGACTGGGACCTTTGCAGGGTTCACTACTGTATTCACCCTAGCACTGAACAAGGAGTGGCATCGCGTGGATACTTTATTAGCACATGCTGACTAAACCAGGCATGGAGGTGTAGCTTTAACAGAAACCTACCTAAAGAAATGGCAGCTAATCTTAATGTCATCTTAACTTACTAGTTTGCATTTATTTAAAAGTATTCATATTACTTTAAAACCCACCAAATAAATACAAAACTAGGTATTAAGCCATATGGGGCTTCCCAGGTGGCTCAGCAGTAAAAAATCCACCTGCAATGCAGGAGACACAGGTTTGATTCCTGGGTCAGGAAGATCCCCTGGAGGAGAGCATGGCAACCCACTCCAGTGTTCCCGCCTGGAGAATCCCATGGACAGAGGAGCCTGGCAGGTTATGGTCCATAGGGTCGCAAAGAGTCATACATGACTGAATCAACTTAGCATGCATGCAACAAAAATAAGAAACAAAGGAGAAATAACCTCTCCAATCTTTGGAAATAAAATATTTGGCATAGTGTATTGGGTACAACTAGGTATTCAATAAATGTCTGTGGTACATATGAAGGAAAATTGGTATTTTAATTGATCACACTGTAATTCCTAGAAAGTCTTCCATTCTAAAAATAATCAATTGGTATAGCAAAAAATGGAATTAAATTAAAATGGAGTCTAAATTAAAGAGTATAGTCAAATATACAAACTCTGAAAGTGACAGACATGTCCAGAATCCAGAGACTCATGCTAACTGTAGCCTTCCTGGCTCTGCTGGCCCCATGAGCTACCAGAGTTCTCTCAGTTATGTTTGCTTATTATCAGATGATGAGCTTAGGTAGAGCACAATGGGGCAGAGATTATGGATGGGAAAAGAGTTTGCTGTAATTCAGGACTCATCTGGAGTTTCCCTTCTCTTGGAAGAACAATGAAAACCAAGAGGGAAATGCATTAAGCATTTCATATCTTTCCTTTTACCTCATCACAGAATGTTCTACTATGCAAGCGTGTAACTGCTTGCATTTTATAATCAACATCACTCAAAGACTTTATCAGGCCACGACTGATGCTTTTGACCTGATTAAATCAAAAACTTATCAAAGAAAAAATAATCAAAAGAAGTCATTACAATCATAAGGTTCCAGTTAAAAATTGAACACACAGATCTGCCTCTTATCCCTTCAAAAAAAGTGCAAGTGTTAGTCGCTCAGTCATGTCCAACTCTGTGATCCCATGGACTGTAGCTTGCCAGGCTCTTCTGTCCATTGGATTCTCCAGGCAAGAATACCGAAGTGGGTTGCCATTTCCTCCGCAAGGGGATCTTCCCGACCCAGGGATCAAACCTGCATCTCCTGCACTGCAGGCAGGTTCTTTACCATCTGAGCCACCAAAGAAGCCCCTTTATCCCTTCCAAAACCCTCTCAAATGTAAATGATAATTTCTTTTTTGCCTCAAATTTAACAAAACTTTACTAACAGGAGAGGAAGCAGCAATAAAATCCTGCAAGTTAGAAGCAGGATAGGTGAGAACTTACACAGCAGACCCAAGAAATCTGAATTCTAAACCAGGAAGCAGGAAAGTAACCTCTCTTGCACTGTACCCTCTCAAGGCTTAAGAACTGGTGGTAGCAGGTACCAGAGAAAGTAAAAGTGAAATTGAGATTTAAAAGCAGAAAGAGAAGTTGGACCCAGTTAAATATACACAGCTCCCAGAATCCCCATTAAGAGATTGGAGGATTACTCTCTGGAGAGTGTGAGGCAGTAGAAGTCTGAACTGGAGTCACCAGAGATTTGGAGAAAGAATGGACTGTCAGAAAGGAGTGATTAAGTGAGAGACTTAGGTACTAAACCTTGAGATCTCCTAGTCTACCTCTGCTAATCAGCTCTTAGAATAGTAGCAGCCAGGCCTAAGCTCTGGGAAAACTGACCAGCCCAAGAAGAGAGACAGAAAAACACTGTCACTAAAAGAAACAATCTAGTTAGATTAAAAGGTAATAAGACCTGTCAAGAAGCTCCATCAACCATAGAGAGCTTCCAAATTGCTCTACCAACTGTGTACTTTTAACCAAGCAGGCAAAGATCACCTACTTCTAACTCAAAGATCATAAAAGACCAAAGCAAGGAGAATAAATGCAACAGAGGAAAGAACTATGCAGGAAAGCATAAACTTTGAAAAGAAAAAAATTTCAATAATTTCAGAGAAACAACTGAAAAAAATTAAAACCGTAAAACATGGACAGTGTGCTACTAAAGGAAAGATTCTAACATTTACTGAGCATCTACTATATGCTGAACTCCATTCTCTGTCCTCAGACACTGTCGTGTCCGACTCTTTGTGATCCCATGGCCTGTGGCCTGGCAGGCTTCTCTGTCCATGGGATTCTCCAGGTAAGAATACTGGAATGAGCTGCCATTTTCTGCTACTGAAAAAAAAAAAAAAGGAGGGGGGAGCAATTAAAGAATTTTGAAAATATTTTTTAAATATTAAAATTTTATCAAAGAGTTAGAAAATTGAGACTATCTCATAGAAAGCTGAGAAAAAGGTGAAAAATATGAGATTAAAAAAATTGTAAGAATCAGTATAAAAGAGTCAAGATCCAAAGAGAGAAAGGGAAAAAAAAAAAAAAAAAAAGCAGAGGAAAAAAAAAAAGGCAACCAAATACTTTTTAAAATTTCCCCGAACTGAAGAACATCAGCTTTTAGACCAAAACGGCTCACTGAGTGCCTAGCATGATGGACGTACACAGATTTATACCAAGGTACAACACAGTGAAATTTAACAACACTGTGAACAAAAGTTTCTAAAGGCTTTCAGAAAAACAGAAAGTAGGCCACATTTAAAGAATCAGATGTCACAACTGGCTTCAGTCTTCCTAATAGTGGAACCCAGAAGGCAATGGAACAAATGGCTTCAAAATTCTAAAGGAAACTGTTTTTAACCTAAAAGCTTAGAACTCAAGGTAAGGGTACAGACTGAAAACAAAAAATTCTTAGATGTTCAAAGTCTCAACAACAACAACAAAAAAGTTTACCTAATGCATTCTTTCTCAGAAAAGTACTAGAGGGTGTGTTCTATAGAAATGAGACAATAAATCAAGGGAAAAAAAAGTGTAAATCAAGGCAAGGGGCTTCAATTTTTAAAACTGGAAAAGGAACTCTTAGGTGACAACTAAACAGCAGACCTTGAAAGCAGTCTTATAGTATAGGTCAAAAAAACAGGAAAGAGGGACTTCCCTTGCAATCCAGTAGTTAAGACTCCATGCTTCCACCGCACAGGCCTGGATCTGATCCCTAGTTGGGGAACTAATACCCACATGCAGCCAAAAACAACCCAAAAAAGAGCCACACATCCCCCACCTAACAATGAAATCGATAAAATACCTGATGTGTTTGAACATATCAAAAAATTAAGTGAGAGTCTGAGGATAATTCATGCTAAAAGCAACTTATGATATATACCCAGGAAATTAGGCAACCAAAAAAAAAATTGTGGTTAATTTTAGGGAAAATAAGGTACTGTTAACAAGTAAAACTAATCACAGCATACAATATATCTTAGCTCTGAACATTATTTATTTTAAATTACTGTAAATACTGAATATTGATCTAACTACAATATGGATATAACTATACTAGAAAGACATAGAGACAGGAAATGGGAGCATATGCAGTTGTGGTAAACAAGAGGTAAACCCTTAAATTTCCTGCTGCTGCTGCTGCTGCTGCTGCTAAGTCGCTTCAGTCGTGTCTGACTCTGTGCGACACCACAGATGGCAGCCCACCAGGCTCCCCCGTCCCTGGGATTCTCCAGGCAAGTTAAATCTCCTAGTGGTCAATTTTTAAAATGCTGAAAACTGAAATCAGGAAGTAATATCTTATGTTTTTTATCTTCTCAAATAATAACAAAACAGTAAAAGAAAGAGCTAAGAAACAGACAAAAGTAAGCAGGAGACTGCTATTTTTGGTAAGAAGCCTGTAATATCTATAAGAAATAACTGTATGTAAGATATGAAAACAAAATATTTAGGTTGGTGCAAATGTAACTGCAGGATTATATTCTTGCCTGGAAAAATGTATGGACAAGGGAGCCTGTTGTGCTATAGTCCACGGGGTCACAAAGAATCAGACACAGCTGGGCACACACACAAATGTAACTGCAGTTTGGGACTGTGAATTTTAAATTATTATAACTAAGTTCTATATAGTTATATGTCATTATAACTATGACAAACCTAGACAGCATATTAAACACCAGAGACATTACTTTGCCAACAAAGCTCCATCTAATCAAAGCTATGGTTTATCCAGTAGTCATGTACGGATGTGAGAGTTGGGCTCTAAAGACGGCTGAGCGCTGAACAATTGATGCTTTTGAACTGTGGTGATGGAGAAGACTCTAGAGAGTCCCTTGGACTGCAAGGAGATCAAACCAGTCAATCCTAAAGGAAATTAGTCCTGAATATTCATTGCAAGGACTAATGCTGAAGCCAAAACTCCAATACTTTGGCCACCTGATGTGAAGAACTGACTCACTGGAAAAGACCCTGATGCTGAGAAAGATTGAAGGCAGGAGAATAAGGGGATGACAGAGGATTAGAAGGTTGGATGGCATCACCAACTCAATGGACATGAGTTTGAGCAAGCTCTGGGAGTTGGTGATGGACAGGGAAGCCTGGCATGCTACAATCCATGGGGTCATAAAGAGTTGGACATGACTGAGTGACTGAACTGAACTGATAACTAAGTTCAAACACATCTTTATTAATCAAAATAGGAACCTTATAATCAGCACATTTTTGTCAACGAGAAATAAGTTTGTTTATTCATGTAGCATAAAAAAGCTGTGCTTTGGGATTTGACAAACTCTCAGAAAGCATTTTCTACCTCCTGCTGTTTGTGGAAGCATTTTCTCTGCAAAAAAAATTGTCAAGATGCTTGAAGAAGTGGTAGTCAGCTGACAAGAGGTCAGGTGAATATGGCAGATGAGGCAAAATTTCGTAGCCGAACTCATTCTTGGAGCATTGGCTGTGCGACATGTGGTCAGGCGTTGTCATGCAGTAAAACTGGGCCCTTGCTGGGCCCAGCATCCGTTGACCAATGCTGGTTGCAGGCATTGTACTTTTTGGTGCATTCCATCAATTGGCTGAGCATACTTCTCAGATGTAATGGTTTTGCTGGGATTCAGAAGGCTGTACTGGATCACACTGGCAGCAGACCATGAAACAGTGGCCATGGCCTTCTTGGGGGGCACATTTGGCTTTGGGAACTGCTTTGAAGCTTCTTTGCGGTCCAACCACTGGGCTGCTTACCACTGGTTGCATAAAATCCCTTTCTGTCACAAGTCACAATCTGATAGAGAAATGGTTTGCTGTTGCTGTATACAATAAGAGAAGACAATATTTCAAAAGGATGATTTTTAAATTTTCAATCAGCTCATGAGGTGCCCACTTATCAACCTTTTTCACCTTCCCAACTGGCTTCAAACGTTGAACAACCATAGAATGGTCAACACTGAGTTTGGCAACTTCTCGTGTAGTTGAAAGAGGATCAGCTTCAATGTTTGCTCTCAGTTGGTCGTTGTCAACTTCCAATGGCTGGAAACTATGCTCCTCATCTTCAAAGCTCTCATCTCCTTTGCAAAACTTCTCGAGCCACCACTGGACTGCACATTCATTATCAGTTTGTGGGTCAAATATGTTGCTGATGTTGCAAGTTGTCTCCAATACTTTATGACTCATTTTGAACTCATATAAGAAAATAGCTCGAATTTGCATTTTGTCTAATATCATTTTCCTAGTCTAAAATAAATACAAAATAAACAGCAACTAATATTAGCAAAAAAATATAAAGTGAAAAATGTTCATTAAAATGATTTATAACATTCACATTTAAGAATGTATTCCAATATCAAACAGCAAAGTCCAACAATGCAAAATTACAATTACTTTTGTATCAACCTAATAAACAGAAAAAGGTTTAAAATGTGGTTATAAAATGTGTCATGAAAGGGGAATTTAACCAAACTGAGGGAGAGGGGAGGAACTCAAACTCCAGACGGACTACCTAAACTGAGAGGGTCACTGGGAAGAAGGCAGCATTCCACGTAGAGGAAGAGGAGGGTTCCTGTCCAGAAAAGGTGAGAGGTGATTTTTCTAGCAAGTGAAACAAGTTCCCCAGGGAAACAACAAATCATGAGAGTCCACTTCTACCCTCTTCTCCCAAGTCCTGGTCTCCCCACCTACCTCTTACCCGTCCTTCAAGGCCGAGCTCAAGCTCCATCTTCTCAGAAGCTTCCTGCAAGTCTCCGGAAGAAATGATCTCTTCCATCTCAAAATGATGCCATTTATCCACTATCTTATTCTCTTAATGAATGTAATTAATATTACATACCATAATACATTCTCAGGGATTGAAGTCATTCAATAGGTATTTAATGAATACTTACTATATGCAAAAAAACTGTGCTGGTTATTAAGAGTAAGGGAAGGATGAAAAGGAAGGAAAGAGAACAAAAAAAGCAGCAGTCTTCAAGTGCAATGAATGCAGACTGTGGTTTCTAACATCATTCTCCAATAAAAGGAACCAGGGTTCTTTGGAGAAACAGCTATTCCAGGATGGCTCAGGAACTGTACATTGTAAGTCTGGTGCCAAAAAGAAGTGCTTTAAAAACACAAAGATGGAGCTCCATCAAAGGGATACAAGTACCAACTGAAGGAGATCCCAATGGCAAAAGCTAGAACAACCTGACAAAATAGTGCTGGCTTATAACTCAAACAATAACATTAATGAGCCCATACCAGTAACAATGAATAAATAAAGTAATGAAGAAGAGACAAATGTCCCATGCAGAAAAATTCCAAATAACTTAATGTAGAGAAGGCAATGGCAACCCACTCCAGTACTCTCGCCTGGAAAATCCCATGGATGGAGAAGCCTGGTAGGCTGCAGTCCATGGGGTCGCTAAGAGTCAGACACAACTGAGTGACTTCACTTTCACTTTTCACTTTCACGCATTGGAGAAGGAAATGGCAACCCACTCCAGTGTTCTTGCCTGAAGAATCCCAGGGCCAGGGGATCCTGGTGGGCTGCCGTCTATGGGGTCGCACAGAGTCGGACATGACTCAAGCAACAGACACATTACCCTCAATGAGGTGGTAGAACTTAACTCCCCAATCCTTAAGTATAAGCGGTACATAGTGAACACAGTGACTTCCTTCCAAAAAACACAGTACAAAAGGCGAGGGGGAAGGTGGAGTCATTTTATATAGAGAGATTTGACAAACACTACTTTGGCCAGGTGATCAAGGTCAACATCAACCGAGATAAGTTGTTGACAGTATGCATTCTTGATATGATGTGATGAAAACAGCAGTTTATCTCTGCGTGGCTTCCTCCCCAAATCTAATCATGAGAAAAGCATCTAACAAATCCCAAAGAAGGGACATCCTACAAATGACTAATACTCCTTAAAAATGTAAAGGTCATCAAAAACGAGGAAAACTTGAGAAACTGTCACAACCAAGAGAAGTCTACAGAGATATGATGACCTAATGTAATGTGGAATCCATACAGACTCCTGAAACAGAAAAAAAGACATAGATAAAAACGGAAAATCTAATAAAGTATGGACTTTAGTTAATAATAACATATCAATACTGGTTCATTAACTGTCAACTAATGCACCATACTAATATGTTAGTGGGAAAACTGAGTCTGGTATATACAGAAACTATACTACCATCAATGTTTCTGAAAATCTAAAAATGTTACAAAAAGTAAAGTTTATTTTTTTTTAAATATTTTTAACATTTTTTTTTTTTTTTTAAGGAAAGGAAAAAATCCTAAAGAACACACATCAAACTTGCAAAGTAGTCATGCCTCTGGGGAAAAGAATGGGCGGGAAGTCAAGCTTTCCTTTACAAGTTACTATTTGACTCTAGAATATGAAGACTGTATCTGTGTGCTATTCTGTAACAAGAAATGTTGAACGTTATTGCCACATTTAAGTGCTGAATGACAAATAAAATGAAATTGTTATTAAACAGAAACCACTCCTTAAACCTTTGTACATTATTTATTTGGCTTAGTTGTGGGAAGAGGTATCCTCGCTGCATCACGGGAGATCTTTCGTTGTAGCGTACGGACTCTAGTTGTAGCCTGCAGGCTCAGTAGTTTCGGTGTGCAGGCTAAGTTACTCTACAGCATGTAGGATCTTAGTTCCCCAACCAGGGATCCAACCCACATCCCCTGCATTGAAAGGCAGATTCTCAACCACTGAACCACCAGGGAAGTCCCATCAACCTTTATGTTTCTATTCATTAACTATCCAATCTCCAGAAAGACCTCCAAATCACATTCAAGCCACTGATTAACTACCAACTGATAATACTGCAATACACAAATTTAAAAGAAAAACTGTCAATGATTATACTAAACTTGCTAGGGGAGAAATATATAATACAGTAAGAAAATATTTCACTAGAAATTTTCTTAAATTTGATCAATACTGACAGCTAGTATCTAAAACTTTAAATTGTGGTATTCAGAAAAAAAAGAGTCAAATTGTAACAGCAGGACATGCAAAGTGAAGTCTGTTAACAATCAGCTGGTGAAGGCAACAACATACACTACACATCTATCTACACAGCCATGGGAAGCAATTAATTACAACTGGACTGTGTAAAATTCAACAGACTCAATACATGATATTCATCAACTGCCTGGTATATTGGCAAAAGTAACTTGAGAATAAGGATAAGATCATCAGTTGATTCTTTCCATTAATCTCTAATTAAAGTGTTAAAAGTTGTTTTATCTAAATGAGCATTATCCATTACTATAAGAATATGGTTCCACTAAACAGTTATACTGTTCAAATATAAGATTAAATCATTAAGAAATCAAAGTAATCATTTTAAAGCCCTAAGAACAAGTAAATCAGAGAATGTCACTTGAATTTCTCTAAGTCTTTCTTCTTTTAGTTAGCAAAATAAAATATTACTCTCATGGGTAGGGTTACTTTATAATCTAATTTAATGTAGAGTAATATAATATTGGTGGTGTTCAGGATAAAGTAGTTTGAAGTTATATGCAGTGAAACCAATGGGTGGCATCAGTTTAGACAATGCTAGATTTTCCTAGAGCACTTCACTGAGAGTCAGATACAACAGATAGTTGAAGATCTGCAGCTCCTGTCACTCACAAATCCTGGTTCTGCATTCATGACAAATTATACAAAAGTGCATGACGTATTTTCTGATGTGATAATATCTGCTTAAAATATCATACCATTGCCTTTTAGAGTTATACACAAAAATATTTATGGATGAAATGACGTGATTTCTAGAATTTGCTACAAAATAATAGTATAAATGAAAACATTAAGTATTTGTTGATTGTTGAAGCTAAGTGATGGGTGCATAAGTTTTATTATACTAAATTTTTCTGTATGCTTGAGATTTTTCAAAGTAAAAAAGTTGAAAATATAAATAAATACTAAAAAACTACTCCTAGAAGCAACCCAAGTGCGCAACAATTGGATTAAGATGTGAGATACAAACAAACATACCCCACACCTTCTTAATATATACACACAATGGAATATTATTCCACCACAAAAAAGAATGAAATACTGCCATCTGCAGCAAGTAGGTGAACCTAGAGAATAATATGCTTAGTGAAGGAAGTCAGATAAAGACAAATACTGTATATCACTTACATGTGGAATCTGAAAAATAATACAAATGAATGTATATGCAAAACGAACAGACTCACAGATTTAGAAAACAAACTTGTAGTTACCAAAGGGGAAAGGGAAGGAAGCACCAACTAGGGGTGTTAGATTAATAGATACAAACTACTATATGTAAATAAATAAGCAACAAGAATATACATATACAGGGAATTATACTCATTATCTTGTAATAACCTATAATGGACTATAAGAAAATACCAAACCACTATGTTATACACCTTAAACTAACACAGTACTAAACCAATTACAATTTTAATAAAGAAATTACGCCTACAACTCAATAACAAAAAGCAAACAATTAAAAAATTTGAATGTCTGAATTTGCCCAATTCAAAAATTGGCGAAGGATCTGAGTACACATCTCTCCAATATGTACAAATGGCCAACAAGCACATAAAAGATGTTCAGTTTCACTAATCATTAGGGAAATGCAAACCAGAATCATTATGAGACGCCACTTCACACCCGGGCTTTATCAAAAACAAAACACAAACAGAAGGCATACATGTTGATGAGGATGTGACAAAACTGCAATTCTTATGCATTCCTGGTGGGAATATAAAACCCTGCATTGCTATGGAAAACAGTGTGGCAGTTTCTCAAATAATTAAAAATAGCAATACCATAGTGAAAGTGAAAGTCACTCAGTCAAGTCCGGCTCTTTGTGATCCCATGGACTATACAGTCCATGGAATTCTCTGGGCCAGAATACTGGAGAGGGTAGCCTTTCCCTTCTCCAGTGGATCTTCCCAACCCAGGGATCGAACCCAGGTCTCCCACGTTGCAGGCAGATTCTTTACCATCTGAGCCACCAAGGAAGTCCAAGTAAAGTGGAGTGGGTAGCCTATCACTTCTCCAGGGGATCTTCCTGAACCAGGGGACAAACTGGGGTCTCCAGCATTTCAGGTGGATTTTTTACCAGCTGAGCTACCAGGGAAGCAATACTANGCAGATTCTTTACCATCTGAGCCACCAAGGAAGTCCAAGTAAAGTGGAGTGGGTAGCCTATCACTTCTCCAGGGGATCTTCCTGAACCAGGGGACAAACTGGGGTCTCCAGCATTTCAGGTGGATTTTTTACCAGCTGAGCTACCAGGGAAGCAATACTATATAAACCAACAATTCCACTTCTGTGTATATATATATCTAAAAGAATTCAAAGCTTGGACTCTTTTGAAACTTATTTACCCATTATTCATAGCAGCATTATTCACAATGGCTAAAATGTATTGACAGATGAAATAAAATATAGTATACACATACAATGGATATCATTTAGCTTTAAAATGGAATGAAATTCTGACACATGACACAATGTGGATGGACCTTGAGGACATTATGCTAAGTGAAATAAGCCAGTCACAAAAGGATAAATACTCTTATTACTCCACCTATATGAGGTACTCAGAGTAATCAAATTCACTGATGGAAAGCAGAATGGTGGCTGTCAGGGGCTTGGGGAGGGGGAAATAAGACAGTTACTGTTTAAGGGGTAAGGATTTTCTAGAAATGGATGGTGGTAAAATGAAGGGTGCACAACAACGTGAATATACTAAACAAAATAAAAATTTAAAAAAGAGCCACAGGGGCACCATTCTCTCCTTCCTCTAGAATCCTGATGTCATCTAACACTTGAACATGCAAAATGTTTGGCCTGCCCGAGATGAAATTCTTTCCCTCATTTCTCAAAACCTTCCTTCACAATCCTGAAAGAACTTATCCAAAGCTGATCTACAACACCAGCAGACTACAATTCAAACTTACTAGTGATGCCACAAGCAACTCACTTATTTAGCAGGCAGGGAGTTATCTAAAACAAACATTCTGCAGCCTGTTTTTAAGCAGATACAGCAGTGTCATCATTGCCTACTTTCACTGGTTTTAAATCCAAATATCTCAAAACATTTCAGGAAGTTAAGTATTTGGGAAAATGCACGATATAGCCCATGATCTACTACAGTGAGGCAAAGGTAGTTTGGAATGGATGAACAGGGTAAATGGCCTCAGAGAGGGCAGCACACAACAAGGTTTTCAACACTAGGCCTCCCTAGAGCTTTCTGAAACAGCGCTTCAGAATGTATGGACACACAAGCTCACGTTTCAAATCTCAAAAAGAGAAAAAAAAAAAGCCATAGGAAATTTACGAGCCCAAACTATCTGTGTAGTCTGGGGTGATGCTAAATTCCAATTAGGGACATACTGCTCTTCCAATCAAAAGACCATAAAGGCAAAACCATTGTTTGCAATTATGAATGAATCATAGTTTTCTCTTACATTTACTTCATTAGAAGACCAGCTCAATTTGACTAACCATATCAAATAGAAGTCAGAGGTCCCTTTGTGACAACCGAAAAGTACCATGCTATCAGGCTGCCTAGACAATTCAACAACATTCCATAATTCGAAAGCCTTTTAAATATGTATATTCTCTGACCAAGCGTGTCCATATGTGACTGAAAAAAATTATAAACACCCTTAAAGACCAACAATAGGCAACTGATTAAAGTAGTCTAGCCATAATTGCATGCTATGCAGATGTTAAAAAATGAACCCATCTCATTATACAGCTATAGCATCTGCCTTTCTACATATATGTACTCAATACACACACATGCAAACTTGAGAAGGAAAAGGTGTTTCAGAACATGTGGGTATGTAAACATACACGTGCACATGCACAAAGTGTGTGAAAGTATCATCAGGGGCCCATAAAACTGCATGTATGTACAAATAATGTACATAATGTGCCTGTGTACATATGTATGGGTTCATAAGACAAAACAAATGTGTATGTATGTATCTGCTGTTATATTTGGGCCATAAGCCTGTGTTTAAGTAGTTGAGTGTGTATTTACCCTTGTAATCACTACTTAGAAGTGGTGACCTTGAGCAAGTTACCGAGCCTCTAGAGAGAGTCTTGACTTCGTCATTTAACGTCATCTATACAACATCAAACACTGTCTCAAAGGGGTTCTGTGAGGATTAAGTGAAATAATGGATATAAAGTACTTAGTATCATGACTGGCACAGACTAAATCCTCAATCAACATTAACTTTCCTTATCTGGACACATACACTGATCTACCCTTGTGTATATTTACACAGCTGTAAGTACACAAAGATACACAAAATATTAACTTTGGTTATCTATAGGTGATAGGTTTTTTGGTGTGTGTGGGGTTTTTTTTTTTTTGGCTTTCGTATTGTGCAAATTTTCTAGGAATGTCAGTTCTTTCTTTCATTCTTTTTTTGAAGATTTCTTCAAAACAATGATTTTTTAAAAAAGTAAAAAAGATGGCCTGTCCTTAAGATACCTCAGTTTTGCATATTTAAAGCTATTAACCACTACACCAAGAAATACGTAATTTTAATACTTCACCATTTTTTTTTTTGTTTCTAGCAGTATGTCAACATTACCTAATAGCTCAAGAAGATGGCAGTACAAAGAAAAGCCTCAGGTTTTTGCTTGTTTGCTTTATCCTAGGCAGGATGAAAGAATGAACTAGATCACAATATGGGATACATGTGACCTGTGAACACCTCGGTGACAGTTAAGTGATACCTGTCATTTGTATTTTACTAAAGCAGAGAGGAACCCAGGGCCTTGCCCAAGGTCATACAAAAAAAGCACGTAGCCCAGGCTGTGAGAGAACTAAGGACTAGACTGCATTGCCACAATTTGAGCATGCTTATGAAACCAAAAAGCTAAATTCTTAAAATTAGTCATATGAGGAGTCAGGCTGTAGGAGGGAGGAAATTACAACACAGAGCTGATGATAGCAAAAAAAAACCCAGCAACTGGTCCCACCAGGATTAATCTACATGTTTTAATCATACTGGTTTTCCTCACTTATAAAACATAAAACTGTAGATCATCTATGATAGGACATTTAATTTCATAAAAGCACAATTCCATTTATATGCAAATTAAACTGAAAGCATCTGAAAAAAATGCACGCAGATACCTGCGGTTCCAGTCAACATCAGTTAGCCACCTGGATCAATTCCCACAATTACGATGTGTTAAATACCTCTAAAAATCCTGCAAAATGTCTCCCTCGAATTTCCGAGGGAAATCAGGCTACAGACAGGCGAGTAAAACAAGCAGCTTTTTCCCCCTAGGGCTTCAATTAAGAAATAATATCCGAGATAATAATCCACCCCTCTCCTATACATTTTCTCCCCAGCTATGCTATTCAATTTCTTTAAACGTCATTTCCAAGCTTGGAAAACACACAGCGGGCACACGCCCTGCAGCCTGCAACGTTACGTAGTTCGACATTTTAGGGGCATCACTAGCTAAACATCGCGTTTTCCAAATCTACTGCGAAGTGGGACTTGTCCCTCGTATCATTTTGACTTCTGTCTTTAAACGCAGGCGAGGGGAATGGGTTTTGACGAGCAGACTAGGCTCTGAAACCCTGAGTAATCAATCGCATCTCACTGCGGAGAGCTGTCGGCAGCAGCAGAAGCGATTTTAATCTTCTCTCCACCTAATTTCCTTTACATTTCACGTTCTTGGTTTGTTGTGCTGTTTCCTCCCGCCCCCCCCCCCCTTTTCCAGTGACATCAAATTCAAGGTGGAAAAAGGCAAACTGAATGCCGTCAGGTCAAAGCCTCCGGAGGGTCTTGGCTTCTGACCCGGCGACCCGCCCGCCGTGGGAAATGCGGGAAACACTGCAGGGCGGAGGTTTTTCCACCGTCCGATTCCCGCCCCGCGTCGCGGAGGGACGGTCCCGGCCCGCGGCCGCCTCGAATCCGAGCCCGGGGCCCGCCCGGCCGGCCCAGGCCCAGCGCGGCCTGGCAAGCCGCGGCGTCGAGTTGGCTACAGGCGGGGCTGGAGAGGAGGCCTGAAGCGGCCAGCGGGCAGGGCCGGGCCGGGGTCGGGGGTGGGGGGCATTTGGGCGCTGCTCACCTGCTGGTACCGGTTGCCGCAGGCTGGCTCCACCGCCGCCAGAGCCGCCAACGCCAACGCCATGGCGCAGCCGGCTGCAGGGAAGGAGGGAGAGCGAGCGAGCTGAAGAGGCGCCGGCGCTGCGGCCTGGGGGCGTCGGGAGGCCGACTGGGACGCGCCTCGGGTGGGTCTCGGTGGCCGCCGCCGCCGCTACCAGGTCAGCCGCTCTCCTCGGGTAGTGAGCGCCGCCGCCGCCGCCGC
>SJYA01001149.1:210070-288282 GCA_006410615.1 Neotragus moschatus
CCCCCCCCCCTTTTCCAGTGACATCAAATTCAAGGTGGAAAAAGGCAAACTGAATGCCGTCAGGTCAAAGCCTCCGGAGGGTCTTGGCTTCTGACCCGGCGACCCGCCCGCCGTGGGAAATGCGGGAAACACTGCAGGGCGGAGGTTTTTCCACCGTCCGATTCCCGCCCCGCGTCGCGGAGGGACGGTCCCGGCCCGCGGCCGCCTCGAATCCGAGCCCGGGGCCCGCCCGGCCGGCCCAGGCCCAGCGCGGCCTGGCAAGCCGCGGCGTCGAGTTGGCTACAGGCGGGGCTGGAGAGGAGGCCTGAAGCGGCCAGCGGGCAGGGCCGGGCCGGGGTCGGGGGTGGGGGGCATTTGGGCGCTGCTCACCTGCTGGTACCGGTTGCCGCAGGCTGGCTCCACCGCCGCCAGAGCCGCCAACGCCAACGCCATGGCGCAGCCGGCTGCAGGGAAGGAGGGAGAGCGAGCGAGCTGAAGAGGCGCCGGCGCTGCGGCCTGGGGGCGTCGGGAGGCCGACTGGGACGCGCCTCGGGTGGGTCTCGGTGGCCGCCGCCGCCGCTACCAGGTCAGCCGCTCTCCTCGGGTAGTGAGCGCCGCCGCCGCCGCCGCCGAGGCTCAGACGCGGCCCCTGGGGAGGAGGCGGGGACAACGACGACGACGCTGCGCCGCCGCCCCGCCCCCGACTCCCGCAGGCCGGCCCGTCAGGCCCAGCCTCGCCCGGCGGTGCTGCTGCCCGCCGTGGGCTCCGCCCGTCGTTCCGCTCCCCGAGGCTGAGGCGTCGGAATCGATTCCTTCCAAAACAGGTTGCAGGTCACCGCAGAGAGGGCGACGCTGGTGATGAGTGCCTGGTTCTAAGCACCAAGCTTTCTCTGCGTGCTACTTTGAACCCTCCTCACACACCCCAGACAGAGGCCACAGCCTCATTTTAGAGGTCGTTGGTGCCCAGGGAGATCGGCAGTATCCCACAGCACCCATCTGACCCCTAGTATCTATCTGGGTGCAGTATCTCTGTTCTTATCCACTTCCTTCTTGTCTGCCATCCTCCGTAGACTAGGGGTCAGTTAACTACAGGGCAGAGGCTAAATCCGGTTCAGTGACTGAAAAGCATGTGAAATTCACCTTTCTGTGTCCATACATTGTTTTATTTGGGACACAGCCGCTCCCGTTTGTTTACTATGGCCCGCAAATCCTAAATTACTTACTATCTGGCCCTTTATAGAAAAAGTTTGCTGATCCTAAATCCTGAAAAACTTCTTGACCCCTGGGTGATCATAATAGCATCCTTTATTTTTATGTAGTCTTTTAGTGTTTTAACAGCCTCTGTGGATACAGACGCGATGTTTTCTGAACCAAAGCTCTCTGAGGGGGTGTCATGAAAGGCAAAACTTCAAAGATGTAGACTTGTGAAGAGCTTTCCAGGGAAGAGGAACATATATGCAAAGATGGTGAGGAAAGTGAGAGGTTGCCTTGTGGAAGAACGGAAAGGAGGCAGCGGAAAGGCCATATAGGAGATACAATTATTGATGTTTCACAGATGGGAGGAGTTATGCTTGAAGACATTAGATATTTTACTCAAGAACATACAGTTGGTAAGGGGTAAAGTTGGGTTATATACTCATCAAGCTAGCTTTCTTAACCATTATCATACAATCAAATTATAAACTTTGTAAAGATGACACTATTTATCTTTGAAATATTTTGGTATCTCCATAGCATCTAGCACAGTATAGTTATTGATCCTGGAACAGGCATTTGAGGTCTGCTGTTTATATCATATCCAGCCATCTGGAATTGCTTCTACCCACATGGCCAACACAGAAAATTACTTAATCTCTGAAGCTTGTTGTTATTCCTATTTCTTGATTGCCTTTCCAAGTTGGCAGTCTAGAGTTGGCACTACTATCACTATTGTTTTATCTTCTAATATTCAAATTTAGGTAACTACATGTTTTAAACCACAACTGTGTGTTTTGAGCCTACCCTGAGCTCTCTGTATGTAGGAGCCAGTCAAAATCAACAAAAATTCTATATATTTCTCTTCCTCACTTCCAGTTCTGTGTGTGTGTGTGTGTGTGTGTGTGTGTGTGTGCACGTGTGTGTTGTTTGTGTGCTCAGTCGTGTCTGACTCTTGCTACTCCCATGGACTGTAGCCCACCAGGCTCCTCTGTCCATGGGATTTCCCAGGGCAACAATACTGGAGTGGGTTGCCATTCCCTTCTCCAGTGGATCTTCCCAATCCAGAGATTGAACCTGCGTCTCTTGTGCCTCTTGGCAGTATCCAAACTCCAAGAAGTCAGTCCCTATTTCCAAGCACTGGTCTCACAAATTTTCACTGTGGGAGAGTGAACAGATCCAGCAAAATGCCAATCTGAGTGTTTCCAAGTGGTCTGATCCTTAGTCTGTCCCACAAATTGTTCTTTTTTATCTGGAAAAACAACTTTCAAATCTAATGATGTACAGTGAATCAATCCAAACATAATCCTACCTTGTGGTCTTATATAAGGGGAAAAAAAGAGTCTAATTTGAAATTTTTAAAAAATCTCATCAATGGAAAGTAGAAATCCAGACTTCTTTGCCCAGATTTTCTAAATTTACATGTAAGAAGAAATAAAAAAAGATGTCTGTGCTGAAACATATGGCTATTGGAGCAACAGCTGCCATCTTCATGCGTGTCTGCAGCACTTTTGTGGCTTTTGTGGAAAAGAAGTTGCTGTCCTTCCCATCTATTTCTTTCATAAATTACTTTCGCCTTCAACAGCTATTAATATATACTCCTTGCATGTGGACATACATATTTACATAAGATAAATACTGGGTTTTCTCACAGGAATATTTTCTCTCGAAAGAAAAAAAAAAGTTCATATTCAGCTTCCATTCTCCCTTTCCTACTCTTTTTCTGATGTCCTGAACTAAGATGTTTTGTGTTAACCATTAAGATGTTTTTTTTTCCTCTGAGTTCCCCCAAAGCCCTTTGTAAGTAAACTAGGAACTCCGTGGAGATCCAGGGGTTAGGACTGCATGCTCTCACTGCCGAGGACCCAGGTTTGATCTTTGGAACTAAACTCCCATAAAAGGAGCACGGTGTGGCCAAAAAAAAAAAGAAGCTTTTTGTAATAAACTGAGGTGATGTGTGTTGATTCAATGGCTGGGTGAGCTGGGGAATTGAGGAATTGAGTCACCGCTGTATAAGGTCTGCAGTTGGCAAGCAAACTGTACAGTGAAGGGGAAAACTCTGAATTTCTGACTCACCGATCCATGCCTGCTGCCAGCCAAGCAGACAGAAAAGATAATCCAAGGCTGTAAAAATTGCAGTCTTTGGCTTTATCTCGAGGTGTTGTCAAGAGAGTTTCCACACAGAACGTTATTAATTTCACATTGCTGCACTTAGAAGCTTATTTCCCCACAGAATAGCAGTAATACTTTCCATGTGCAATACTTTATATGTGAACTGCTGGTTCTGAATCATCCATCCTGAGAGAGAAGAGAAAGATTATGGACAAGTAAGAACACAGCTCATGTCTGTTTCCCCACCCCTACCCCAATTGGATAGGGAGGCCTGGCATTCATGGGCTCGCAGAGTAGGACACGACCGAGCGACTGAACTGAACCTCAATTTGAACAAAAATCTCCACGATATAGTCTTCTGTCTTTCATCTGAGGCCTGTCCAAGGCAGTACTGAGCTCAATGAGTAACCAAGAAGGGTTTGTTAAATTTTAAACAAAGTCTCACTGATCTAATATCTCATTTCAGGCCTTGAATATCTCCAGTTAATCTTTTCAGGGCTCCAGCTGAACAATGCATTGCCATTTCTACTGACTTACTATTTCTTTTAATTCACACTACATCACTGTGAGTTTCCTTAAGGACAAATGTATTGTCTTGCTATTGCAAATAAAGAAATTATCCACTGATAATTACTACTGCTTGTGGAGCACCTCCTGGGTCTTGGACCTTTTCATACATCATATCTGTAACCTTCATAGCTAAACCCTCAGCAAATGAAGAGATTCAAGAAATGTACATCACTTGCTCAGCTAAGGTGTTGTGGAACCAAAATGCAAACTCAGATCTGTCTGACAACTAAACTTGAGCACTGCTGTGTGTGTGGAGGGAAATACAGGACATAGAAGAACCTTGGAGTCTTCACAATGAGATAGAGAAGATAGGAAACACATATTCAAGACATGTTTTTAAATATAAAAATCTCAAGTTAATTATAGTTGTGTTGGCCTATATTAAACACTGCCAAGAGTTGGGGAAGAGAAGCGTGTAATCAGGTGTGATAATAAGGTAAGGATTGAGGAGAAAGGTTTTTGAATGAGAATAAGGATTAGTCACTGAACTGAACTGAACATTATGGAAAGAGGGAAAGGCATAGCAAGTCATGAATATGCTAAATACAAAAGCTTAAGAACAGGAGTACACAAAATAATAGTAATATGGGCTAATAAATATGGGGGGCTTTGTGACAAGCTTTCTGTCACAGCTACTCCACTTTGCCGTTGTATCATGAACATAGTCATAGACAATACTGGACAAATTGGTGTGGCCACGTTCCAATAAAGCTTTGTTGACGGACATTGAAATTTGAATTTCTCATTATTTTCACATGAAATACAAGATATTCTTCTTTTGATTTTTTTCAGCTATTTAAAAATTTAAAACCTATCCTTAATGCAGGTCATACAGAAGCAGGTGGTGGACTGGGTTTAACAATCAGGCAGTGGTCCAATCCCTAGCTTCACAGGAGAACAAAAAAGTTTCTGTGCTAAGAACTTGAGTAGGAAGTTTAAATCGCAGAGTAATGCAGAAGATCTAATGGGGAAGAAAGGGAAAGAGTGTAGAGGATGGGAATTTATAAAAGCTTTTAAAAAGTAAATGGCTTATGCAAAAAAGTAAGTCAGAAGAAAAGGGTTAGTCAAGTAGGAACCTAACATGAGATATACTCCCGATTCCTTAGTTTACCTTCTGGTCACTGGAATGCAACTGATTGATTCATTCAACAAATATTAATTTAGCACTAATATGGGCAAGTACTGAGGCTTTCTGCCTAGAACTTGAAACTATAAAAGAATAGTTTTATATTTATTCTCTAAAATGATATTAAGAAATGCTGCTGCTGCTGCTGCTGCTAAGTCGCTTCAGTTGTGTCCAACTCTGTGCAGGCCCATAGACTAGACTCCTCTGTCCCTGGGATTCTTCACACAAGAATACCTAAGTGGGTTGCCATTTCCTTCTCCAATACATGAAAGTGAAAAGTGAAAGTAAAGTTGCTCAGTCATGTCCGACTCTTAGCAACCCCATGGACCGTAGCCTACCAGGCTCCTCCATCCATTGGATTCTCCAGGCAAGAATACTGGCGTGGGTTGCCATTTCCTTTTCCATAAGAAATGCTAAGAGTTATTTACTTATTTTAGTTAACAGCTAATAAGTTTTGGTATGTTATGGCTTTATTTTCATTCATCTCTAAGGATTTTCTAATTTCTCTTGTGATTTCTTGGACTCATTGGTTACTTAGAAATGTGTGGTTTAATTCCATATAATTGTGCATTTCCCAAATTTCTTTCTGTTACTGATTGCTAATTTCACTCCACTGTAGTTGAAGAACATTGCCTTATTTCAATCCTTTTAAATGTACTGAGATTTGCTTCATGCTGTAGCATATGGTCTATCCTGGAGAATGTTCCATGTTTGTTTGAATGTATATTCTGCTGGTGGTGGGTGGAGTGTTCTACTGGTGTCTATTAGGTTTAGTTGGCTTATAGTTAATTCAGACCCTCTATTTTCATGTTAATCTTCTCCCTAGTTGTTCTTGCTATTATTAGAAGTGGATTACTGAAGTTTTCAAATATTATTGCTGAATTGTCTCTCTTTTCAGTTGTGTCAATTTTGCTTCATATATTTTAGTGCCTTATTGTTAGGTACATAAATATTTACAGTATTCACTTATTTTTTACACTGTCTTGATCTAAAAAGGATTTAAGTGGTTATGGTATAGCAAGAAATCATAAGTTAGACTGGATGAGAAAGAAAAAGCAAGACAAGAGTAGCAACATGAAATAAGAGTTTGCCTTCTTGTTCACTGCTGTCTCTGTGTGAACAGAGCCTGATGCATAGTAGGCCCTTGTAGGATTGAAATAACATCAAGAATGAGGATGACCCAAAAATGAAGTAATATANTAAACACTGCCAAGAGTTGGGGAAGAGAAGCGTGTAATCAGGTGTGATAATAAGGTAAGGATTGAGGAGAAAGGTTTTTGAATGAGAATAAGGATTAGTCACTGAACTGAACTGAACATTATGGAAAGAGGGAAAGGCATAGCAAGTCATGAATATGCTAAATACAAAAGCTTAAGAACAGGAGTACACAAAATAATAGTAATATGGGCTAATAAATATGGGGGGCTTTGTGACAAGCTTTCTGTCACAGCTACTCCACTTTGCCGTTGTATCATGAACATAGTCATAGACAATACTGGACAAATTGGTGTGGCCACGTTCCAATAAAGCTTTGTTGACGGACATTGAAATTTGAATTTCTCATTATTTTCACATGAAATACAAGATATTCTTCTTTTGATTTTTTTCAGCTATTTAAAAATTTAAAACCTATCCTTAATGCAGGTCATACAGAAGCAGGTGGTGGACTGGGTTTAACAATCAGGCAGTGGTCCAATCCCTAGCTTCACAGGAGAACAAAAAAGTTTCTGTGCTAAGAACTTGAGTAGGAAGTTTAAATCGCAGAGTAATGCAGAAGATCTAATGGGGAAGAAAGGGAAAGAGTGTAGAGGATGGGAATTTATAAAAGCTTTTAAAAAGTAAATGGCTTATGCAAAAAAGTAAGTCAGAAGAAAAGGGTTAGTCAAGTAGGAACCTAACATGAGATATACTCCCGATTCCTTAGTTTACCTTCTGGTCACTGGAATGCAACTGATTGATTCATTCAACAAATATTAATTTAGCACTAATATGGGCAAGTACTGAGGCTTTCTGCCTAGAACTTGAAACTATAAAAGAATAGTTTTATATTTATTCTCTAAAATGATATTAAGAAATGCTGCTGCTGCTGCTGCTGCTAAGTCGCTTCAGTTGTGTCCAACTCTGTGCAGGCCCATAGACTAGACTCCTCTGTCCCTGGGATTCTTCACACAAGAATACCTAAGTGGGTTGCCATTTCCTTCTCCAATACATGAAAGTGAAAAGTGAAAGTAAAGTTGCTCAGTCATGTCCGACTCTTAGCAACCCCATGGACCGTAGCCTACCAGGCTCCTCCATCCATTGGATTCTCCAGGCAAGAATACTGGCGTGGGTTGCCATTTCCTTTTCCATAAGAAATGCTAAGAGTTATTTACTTATTTTAGTTAACAGCTAATAAGTTTTGGTATGTTATGGCTTTATTTTCATTCATCTCTAAGGATTTTCTAATTTCTCTTGTGATTTCTTGGACTCATTGGTTACTTAGAAATGTGTGGTTTAATTCCATATAATTGTGCATTTCCCAAATTTCTTTCTGTTACTGATTGCTAATTTCACTCCACTGTAGTTGAAGAACATTGCCTTATTTCAATCCTTTTAAATGTACTGAGATTTGCTTCATGCTGTAGCATATGGTCTATCCTGGAGAATGTTCCATGTTTGTTTGAATGTATATTCTGCTGGTGGTGGGTGGAGTGTTCTACTGGTGTCTATTAGGTTTAGTTGGCTTATAGTTAATTCAGACCCTCTATTTTCATGTTAATCTTCTCCCTAGTTGTTCTTGCTATTATTAGAAGTGGATTACTGAAGTTTTCAAATATTATTGCTGAATTGTCTCTCTTTTCAGTTGTGTCAATTTTGCTTCATATATTTTAGTGCCTTATTGTTAGGTACATAAATATTTACAGTATTCACTTATTTTTTACACTGTCTTGATCTAAAAAGGATTTAAGTGGTTATGGTATAGCAAGAAATCATAAGTTAGACTGGATGAGAAAGAAAAAGCAAGACAAGAGTAGCAACATGAAATAAGAGTTTGCCTTCTTGTTCACTGCTGTCTCTGTGTGAACAGAGCCTGATGCATAGTAGGCCCTTGTAGGATTGAAATAACATCAAGAATGAGGATGACCCAAAAATGAAGTAATATACATTTTACAGGTGAACCATTAATTTGGCATCCAATTATAGTGAAGATTTCATTGGTTATACAATTGATAGTAAACTTGAGCTAAACAAAACAAAAGATACTAAAACCAATGGAAAAATTCTCCCAAGAGCCTTCACTAATATTTAATTACAAAGATGCTAAACTGATCTACCACTCTGTCCTGAACAGAATATATGCTTTAAGTTTTGGGAATCCTCCTGGCTATGAATGATGCTATAGCTTGTCCATATATTTACTATCATACTTGACTGTGCAAAATGTGCACTGCCCCACTTCAGGAATGGTCATCCCATTGTATTCTATGCAATTGACACCCCCACCCTTCATTTGGGCAATATACAATCTGTGCAACCATAGGAAGTGACCCCATAAAATCTTTGAGTGATCCCTCCCCTGACAAATGGCTCACAATTTATTTAGGGTCATTGAGGGTGGCAAAGGAATGAGGAAGAGCAAAGTGTCCAGAAGGAAATCAAGTGACTGATCTTCATCTTTGTACAAAATGTACCAACCAATTGCATGAACTAGTTCCTTGAAAAAAAGAACAAGGTGATTAGGGAAATGCTTAAATCTCTAACCCTCAGGCTGATTGGAAGGGTAAGAAAAGGGCTTCTCACATTTCCCAGGCTGGTCGTTTCCTTACTGTGTTTAGGGAGTATCATAAGAAACACCATTACACAAAGGAAATACTAAAGCTCATATTTATGCCTGTGGTGTGTCAGGGGAGAAGCAGTGTGTGCTAATTATGACAGAAAAGAGAAGCAACCTGTGGGGGGCGAGGGGGAGGGGGGGGAGCCTCTGGAAGACACTGATGTTGGTTTAAACTCAGCAGTAGCTTGTGGGCCTGCATGCTGGTTCCTATAGGTCTTGAGGAAACTTCCCAAGTGACTTAGAGCAGGCCTCAGGCAAAGTACAAGAGGGAATCTCTAGTTCTAAATTAGATTACATACAGACCTGGGAATAATACCTTGGTTTTTAAGCAATGTTGACATCCTGGCCAAATTATTCAGGAACTCTTCTCTAACATTATTCCTGTGTGGGTCTTGCCCACACCACCACATCTTCAGTAACAAAAGCCTGTAGATAGAACAAAGACAAGCCACCTTGTATGCCAAATTCCTTGCTTTGTGTCAGCAGTGCTCCAATAGGATGGTGGTGGGATGGTGGTACTAGGTGGGACGGTACCCTGGAATACAGCCTTTCTGGAATTGATGATGACAAAACAGGTCACAAAACCTCAGATTTTGATTTTAAATGGTGTAACTGGCTATCTAGGGGTGGTGGAATGGAAGCTGTGCTGTTGACTCTTGAAACACCAAACATTCTCTTACCTAGTCTTTCCTTTACCTGTTAAGCCAGTATCCTTCCACTGGCAAATATGGTCAGTATACTCATCTGTAGGCCATCCAGAATACCAGCTTAAATTCCCACTGCTGTTTGTCTTCAGGCATACTTTTTATTGTCCACTGGGCTAACAAAACTCCCTGTGATGTCACTGTTCACATGAACATTGCTTTAATAACATTTACTGAGCACTGACTTTATGCTAGGGAGTATGTCAAGCAGTTTACATTTATTACCTTTTTTTTTTTCCATTCACAGTAAATACATGAGGTAGAGTCTACATCCATCTTTTCTATGGATGAGGGAACAAGTTGCCTGAAAATTATCTTGCCTGTGTGTGTGTCATAGAAGACTGGGGCTAAAAGGACTTTAGAAATCATTTGACTTGATGCTTCACTTTAAAGGGGAGGAAAGTGAGTTCAGAGAGGTTAAGTCACATGCCCATAATCACATAGCCTGGAAATGGCAGAGCTGATACCCAATACAAGATTCCTTCCATGCTGGAACTATAGCATCTACCATTTGGGGTTAACACACATCACCTTAGCCTCTCTGTGAGTTTGAGGCCCAGTATTTTGTGATTTGAGAATGTGTGCCATCTCCAAGTGTGCTGTCATCATGCAACCAAATATGATTCAAAACAAGGCTGGGGGCGGGTGGGGGTGGGGGGCGTTTTGTGCTCTCTCTGCATCAGATTGATGATGAAGTCAAACTTCATGACTCAGAATACGCAGAAGCTCCCCAGCCCTTAACAACTTTCCCCACAGGAAACTTGCCAGGTGCTTGGTTACCTTTTGAGTTCTTTGTGGGTGGCAGAGAACGCCTCTAAAAATAGATCTGTCCTCAACTCTCCCAGAAGAGGCTTGCAGCCTAAAAATGTCACTCCCTTTTCCCTTCCAAACACAGACATCACTACCCCAGGTATAGCCCTTCCTTACTAACCCAGCAGCTGCCTAAACAGAAGCCTGCCTCCCACCTGAAGTCTAGATTTCCCTTATTGGGGAAGGGACAAAAATGTCTTGAAAGCAGGAGGAAACAACCTTTCATATGAATTTTGGCAAAAACTGCTCTTCTAAAACAGATTTCAAGGAAAAAGGTGTGGGTCTCTGGCTTAGTCTTTTACCTCCTGAAGATCAACTAAGAGGGACAATGTATGTAAAAGTACTTTGCAACCTGCAAATACCAGGGACTATCACGGGCCTCTGCCTGTGTTGCCCGCATTTTCAGAACTGCAGTGAGTGGAAGAAATGACTTCTCTAGCAATACCTCTGGTGAGACAGATTTTCCGGCCACAGAGACCCAGGGAGTTTTCCTGGCCTGTGCTTTCTCTGGCTAACTCCTTGTGTGCTGAGATGAGATTAAGACCAATCACTGCAAAAAAGCCGTCCTGAGGCTGGGCTGATGCCAGCTAAAACAGGGTGCAGGGTACCGGAAGGAGTAGGAATGAATTTCAACCAACCAGCAGAACTGAGGAGACAGGGAAAGAGCCTTGCTCAGCTGTGGGCAGACCTCCCCACTGAGTCTCTGCCGCTGTGTTAACCTGGAATTGGTCTTAATACAAAGACCCATTTGCTAGCTTCTTGCCAGAAGCATGTGATGCTTGAGCTCCATGGAACACCTTGTCATGTTAGAGCTGTTTTTGGTTCTTTTATTTTATTCACATATTCATTCATTCATTCAGTAAATAGGTTGTTAATTCTTACTTCATGGGCAGCTTTCTCTGTTTCAACAAACCCTTTCATTTTCTGCCCACAGAGCCCGCATACAGTGGGTATAGTAGAAGGTAAACAGGTTTTGTTTAAATAAAAAAGTAAAGATGTGCTCTGACCAGCACACCCAGTCCATCCCACACTCCTGGCCCCTATACCATACACTAGAGGTCACTTGCGGGTATTTTCTGTGTTTGGGAACCACTCAGCTCCTGGAAAGCACAAGTTCAGAATGCTATCATACTCTATTTATATATATATATATTTTTTTTTTCTTAACAGCATCATTACAATATTTGTTGAGCACTCTTTTACATAGCTCCATGAGAGATTCTGTGGGAATATAAAAGCAATAACAACAGCAGCAACACAAAGATATATCACCAAGAACAAGAAGTGTGGGGATTTCCCTGGCAGTCTAGTGGTTAAGACTTCACCTTCCAATGCAAGGGGCATGGGTTTGATCCTTGGTCAGGGAGCTAAGATCCTACATGACTTGCCACCAAAAACAGAAACATAAAACAGAAGCAATATAGTAGCAAAATTCAAGACTTAAAAAAAACCCAAGAAGTCTAAGATATGGCTCCCTGAGCTTTAGGTACTTAGAATGGGATACTCAAAGGTGGACAAAATGCAGTGACTCAGGCCACCTACCCCAGGCCCAGACAGTTAGTGACAATCAATTCCATCGCTCCCACCAAGATCAACACAACTTAGAATACTCAATACAGTGCTCTGAAAATACAACCCATCCACCTCCTTTTTTCCACCCCTGTATTTCTGATCAAGTTCAACAAGAGTTCAGGAGAGGAAGAAATGATGGTATGTGCTAGAATGGTTGGGAAAGATACCACAGGGGAGGGAAATTTTAGCTCTACCCTGAAGGACTGACCCAGTTTGAACAGACTGAGTAAAAGAGAGAGGAAGGCTATTTGCTGTATTGAAGTTCTTTGCATTTTTAAAAAATGTAGTCAAATCTATGTCTCCTTAAAAAAAAACAAAACTTCTTGCTTTAATTTTCACCACCAAGATCATGAATGAATTCACCTGTATTTTCTTCCAATACCTTCATGGTTTTCTTTGTAACATAGACCTATTTGATCTAATTTAATTTACCTGGGAACAAGGAATACGGTAGAAATTCAGTTATTATTGTTGGTAATGGTTTTTAAATGGCAAGCTAGATCTCATACCAATTTTTTTTTTTTCTCATACCAATTTTTTGAATAATCATTTAAAAATTCTCCTTGGGACTTCCCTGGCAGTTCAATGGTTAAGACTTCCAACTCAGGGGGCACAGGTACCATCCCTAGTCAGGGAACTAGATGCCATGTGTTCCATGGTGTGGTCAAAAAATAAAATTTGGAAAAAAAAAAATTTTCAAACATCTCCTTTATCATATACAAAATCCCCTTATATACATATGCTTATTTCTGAACCCCTGGTTCTTTTTTCAGTCATCTGTTCAAATGCTTATTGTTAGTCCTGCATTTTAGAAAACTCAGTTCACAAATTCAGCACACAAATTAGATAAACTAAGGAGATAGGATTCTTCAAGCTATAGATAGCAAGCTACCCTAATTATCCTTGAAATGATCCAATTTTTCAAAAGCTTAAATGTATATGTCCCTTTCTAATGTAACAGCTTTATTGACATCCAACGTGCATACCATACACTTCATCCATTTAACATGTACAATTCAGTGGTTCTAAGAATATTTGCAGCGTGGAACGATTTTACAGCATTCTCAGATCTCCAGTCCTGTGCAACCATCATCTATTTGCTGTCTCTATGGATTTGCCTATTCTGGATATTTCATTACAAATGTAACCATACAAATGGAATCATACAGTATACGGCCCTTTATGTCTGGCATCTTTCACTTAGCATGTTTTCAAAGTTTATCCATATTTTAGCATATATTTCTACTTAGGTTTTTAAAATTGATATATTTATATAACATGAAATTAACTTTTAAAAATGTACATTTAGTACCCTCACTATGTTCTGCAACCATCACCTGTATCTAGTTCCAAAACATTTTCACCATCCCAAAAGGAAACCCTGCACTTAGTAAGCAGTCACTCCTCACTTCTTCCCCACCCCTCACAGCCTCCAGCAAACACTGATCAACTTTCCATCTCTATGGATCTGCCTAGTCTGGACATTTCATACAAACAGATCATAAATGTGACCTTTTGTGACTGGCTTCTTTCACTTAGCATAACGTTTTCAAAGTGCATTCATATTATAGCATGTATATCCTTACTTCATCTCTTACTGTTAGTGAATATTCCATGGCATGGATATAACACAGTTGGGTTATCCATTCATCAGTTGATAGACATTTTGATCATCTTCACTTTTTGGCTATTAGGAATAATGTTGCTAAGGGATTCCCTGGTAGCTCAAAGGGTAAAAAGTCTGCCTGCAATGCTGAAGACCTGGGTTTGATCCCTGGGTTAGGAAGATGACCTGGAGAAGGAAATGGCAACCCACTCCAATATTCTTGTCAGGAAAATCCCATGGATGGAGGAGCCTGGCAGAGTCCATGGGGGTCACAAAGAGTCGGACACAACTAAGTGACTTCACTTTCACTTTTTTTGTGTGAACTCTGCACTTCTTTTAAAAGGGGCATTATCTTCTGTATAATGTTCTATTAAAGTGAAAGTGAAAGTTGCTCAGTCATGTTTAACTCTTTGTGACCCCATGGACTATACAATCCATGGAATTCTCCAGGCCAGAATACTGGAGTAGGTAACCTTTCCCTTCTCAAGGAGATGGTCCCAACCCAGGGATCGAACCCAGGTCTCCTGCATTGCAGGCAAATTCTTTACCAGCTGAGCCACCAGGGAAGCCATATAAAGCCCTATACTTTCTTCTCATACTAATCCCATGTGCTATCTTTTCAGGATATCAAAAAGTTTATTTCCTCTGACCCTTGTTTCTTTCCTTTGGCTTTCAGGTTCCCTGACCAGTGATCAAACCCAGGCACCCTGCATGGAGGTGCAGAGGCCTAACCACTAAACCACCAGGGAATTCCCTAGCCTCATTTCTTTAAAGCCAAATATAATTTCATTAGCAGAGGCCTTGATCTTGTCAGTCTATGCTAATCTGAACCACCACTAAGCAAAGGAGATTTAAGAAATTAATTAAGAAAACTGCAGTCTGGTGAAGGACATGGCTAGGTGGATTCAAAAGGATATAGTGATAAAGATGGGGATGATGCTGAAGTACAGTGTACAGACTTACCGCTTTTAAGTTCTTTTCTTTGCAGGAACAGGACCCAAGTACCTTCATTCACTTATTTATGTACTAGAGGTTCAAATTTTAAACTAGCTTAAACATTCAATGCTCAATTCATTCATTATGCTCCCCTGGAGACCCTGGCTTCACCCAACTCTAAGGGACAAATCATGGTCTCTCCGAGGCAGGGGAGATGCAGAATTATCTCTAGCATTTTCAGGAAGGCATGGGGCACCCATAGTAGAAAATCAAGCAACCCTGCTGACTCATATCTTTCATCTGCCAATTCTGAAAGGAGAGGGATTTTGTTGTTGTTGTTGTTATCCTTTGCTGTTTGTACTGAGAAACAAAACTAAAAGCAAACAAAAGAGTTTAAGTACTAAATCAAATCGACCTGACGAAATCCCAAAGGTGCCTCTGGAGGTGAACAGACCTAGCCTTGGAAGCTCCCAAACCTCCTCCCAGGGCTGCCTGACCCCTTGGTGCCGGCTAATTGTAGCTCTGGGAGAAACAGGATAAACAGACCACTCAGTGCTGCTATATTAAGCAGCACTAAGTCCAGTTAGTCAGTGCTGGCAGCAGGCAGCGCAAGAAGCACCTTCGCGGTCCAGACAGCCATGTACTCCACCAGACACACTGAGAAAAAGCTGCAGCAAAGTCCAAAAAGTCGCTTTCAGGAAATGCCTCTTTGCCCTTAGTGAAACCTTGGCAGTCTTGCCAGGCCAGAGGTGGCATGTTGATCTGGAAGTGCCTGAAAAATCCCGCAGTACCTCAAGTTGCAGCAGCAGTCATGCCGCATCAGTGGCTGGCTCCTTTGTAACCTAGAGATGAAATCACTGGCTCAGCCCACACAGCACCCTAGTTCTATCTCCTTCTTGATCAAAGAAGCTCACTAAGGATGAGGGATATGGCAGGGCCACTATCTGAAACGGGGTGTTGGCCCTTTTGATTAGTTGGTACTCAGGTTTTCTCTGGCTTTAGCTCCTATTGGCATGAAACAATGGTGATTTTCACTCTATCCTAAAACAAACAGAGCTGTGACTTATGTTTCCCAGTGTTCACTACTAATTTCATGCACCATTGGGTTTTGTGTTCTCTCATGTTTCCATTAAACCTAGATTCTCCCCCTGGGATGTTGGCACATTGTGGTGAGCACATTGTGATGGGCTGGCATGGTGGGTATTGGGATGAGGCTAGAACTAACTTCAGGAGAACCTGTCCCTCAGCGACATCCACCCATGGGAAATCTGCCCTCCTGACTCCCACCCTCACCTCCAGGGCAGCCATGGCTCAACAATCACAGCCAAGCCCAGACACAGCCTTTAAGTTCTTCCCCATAAGGTTAGGGCAGCCACTACCACTGAACTTAACTGGCTCTGTTTGGCTGTCCTGCTTGATTTATTATAATAATTAGAAAATCAATAAATAAATCTGTTCCCCAAACTGCATTCAGTTACACTGCTTCTCAGACTGTGTTCGTTTGGCTTGTTTTATGAATTTTCCCGTTCTTTTAATGAAAGTATTAGTCCTTCAGTCATGTCCAACTCTTTGTGACCCCATGGTCTGTAGCCCATCAGGCTCCTCTCTCCATGGGATTCTCCAGGCAAGAATACTGGAGTGGGTTGCCATGCCCTCCTCCAGGGGATTTTTCCAACCCAGGGATCAAACCCAGGTCTCCCAAATTGCAGACAGATTCTTTACCATCTGAGCGACCAGGGAAGGAGGAAGGAAATCTGTCTGGAGAGATTCTTTTTTAATAAGTTTAAATATTTTTTAAGCATGGAGAAGTGCAGAGGGGAAAACATTTAATGACCCCTATTCTCACTGTCTAGATCACTCCTGTTGATATTAGATAATTATTATAATATTAGACTAGTAATACATGTATAAGGTTCAAGATTAAAAAAATAAGGTATAGAATAACAAGTGATAACTTCTGTTCAGCTTTTCTAATGGTGACAACTATCAGCTATTAATAATTTTTATGAGTCCTTTCAGAAAAAGTATCTGTATGTATACACACATTTTTAAAAATTTACCAAAAAAGGGGAGAGAAATAATGCTCTATCTTATGTTCTGTACTTTATTTTTTTCCTTCTTACTAAATAATACATCTTGGCATTATTTCCTGATTCACCTCATTCATTTTGCATGTTTTTCCAACATATGGACATGTCATAACTTAATCAGTACCCTATTAATGGCAAAACATCTTTTAATGACTTCAGTGGGATTCTTGGAAGTTGATAAAGCTATTCAGCAAAAAGAGAGGAGGGACCCTTATTTCATTCATTCATTCAAACTATAGATCCAAAGATTATTTCAGCCTGGTCCAAAACATCTGGCAGATACAACTACAAAGCAAAGCATCAGCAGAACTGGGGGTGGGGGAATGGTATGAAAAAAGCCATCTGTAATGCACCAGAGTGAAGATGACTTGCAAAGATCATAAGCAGGAAATGGTGACAATCCTAGAAGACTCAGTCACCTGATAGGGCCAGGTGGGGTCACTCTGGGTGACATCAGTGCAGCACTGCTTCACACAGACTTCTAATGAACATGTCTCAGAAGTCTCTGGCACTGAAAATGCTTTCTTTTATTCATAATGAGTTATTCATGACAAGAGCTGAGTCTACCAAGCCAGCTGTGCTTTCCTACCACCAAGGTGCCTTGATAGTTTGGCAATCTATCTATTATCTATCTATCTATATTTTAAAAATTCTTCAGGCAAAGAGACTTTTGCTTTGTCCAGTTCTAAATCTGCCAGGGATTTGGGATTCTGCCAGGGATTTGGGGTGGTTGGTTCAGGCAGAACTGAAACTAGCCTTATTTTACCACTTGTTGTGTGTCCTGGGGCATGTCATCTAACTATCCTAAGCCTATGAAATGGAAATAATAATACCCAACCCATCAGTTCAGTTCAGTTCAGTTGCTCAGTCATGTCTGACTCTTTGCGACCCCATGGACTGCGGCACACCAGGCTTCCCTGTCCATCATCAACTCCTGGAGCTTGCTCAAACTTATATCCATTGAGTCAGTGATGCCATCCAATCATCCCATTCTCTGTCGTCCCCTTCTCCTCCTGCCTTCAGTCTTTGCCAGCATCAGGGTCTTTTCCAATGGGTTAGTTCTTCACATCAGGTGGCCAAAGTATTGGAGCTTCAGCTTTAGTCCTTCCAATGAATATTCAGGACTGATTTCCTTTAGGATGGACTGGTTGGATCTCCTTGCAGTCCAAGGGACTCTCAAGAGTCTTCTCCAATACCACAGTTCAAAAACATCGATTTTCAGCGCTCAGCTTTCTTTATGGTCCAACTCTCACATCCACACATGACTACTGGAAAAACCATAGCTTTGACTAGAGGTTGTTGGAATGATTAACTGGGACAATTTATGTCTATAGGAAAACATGGTCTGCTCCACTCATCTATTTAAACACGCATCTAATATGTGAATCTGCAAAGTGGGATGTCTGGGAAGATGTTTACCAAAATGCTAATCTTGGTTTCTTCTGGGGTTGAGATTTCTTTTTCTTTCTTTTTAACATTTATTTATTTGGTTGCACCAGATTTTAGCTGTGGCATGTGGGATCTTTAGTAGCAGCATGTGGGATCTAGTTCTCTGACCAGGGATCAAACCCCAGCACCCTACATTGGGAGTGTGAAGTCTTAGCCACTTGACCAACAGGGAAGTCCTGGGATGGGATTTCTTAAGATTTTTTTCCCCTTATTTTTCTCCATACTGCTTGGGCTACTTTGTTTTGGGGATTTAAGGGGCTTTTTGGTGTGTGTTACTTTGCTTTTTACAACGATTAAGAATATTTGCAAGAAACATATCTCATAAAATGACATAATGCATTTAAAAATCACATACAGTAAGTGATTCTGCTGCTGCTGCTAAGTCACTTCAGTCGTGTCTGACTCTGTTTGACTCCATAGATGGCAGCCCACCAGGCTCCCTCGTCCCTGGGATTCTCCTGGCAAGAACACTGGAGTGGGTTGCCATTTCCTTCTCCAATGCATGAAAGTGAAAAATGAAAGTGAAGTCACTCAGTTGTGTCTGACTCTTAGCGACCCCCTGGACTGCAGCCTACCAAGCTCCTCTGTCCATGGGATTTTCCAGGCAAGAATACGGGAGTTGGGTGCCATTACCTTCTCCGACAGTAAGTGCTTAATCAATGATAAATGTTTTACTGTGAAAATCTATCTTAAAAAGATAGCTTTTTCAATTCCAGAAAAATCACAATTTAACTATATTTAAATCTCAGAAAGCCTAATTTTTAAGAAATTAGGAATTAGTCAGTGCTGGGTTTAAATCTTAGTTCTATGTCTCTTTTTCCTCCTTTCAATCTGTTTAGATGATATATCTTAAGCAAAACACTGCCACTTATAACCTTAGTTTCTCCATCTGTAAAATAAAATGCTTTTTCCCTAATCCAATCACCCAAAATTCTACACAAACTTCAGAACATTATGTGTTTCCATTTACCTTGAACACACAGAATACCTAGAGTACATGTGACTGTCACTCTTCAGAGCATATAATAATAGAACCTTGCCATGCCTACACAACTAATTCACTCAGTTCAGTTCAGTTCAGTTCAGTCACTCAGTTGTATCTGACTCTTTGTGACCCCATGAATCGTAGCACTCCAGGCTTCCCTGTCCATCAACAACTCCCAGAGTTCACTCAGACTCATGCCCATCGAGTCACTGATGCCATACAGCCATCTCATCCTCAGTCATCCTTTTCTCCTCCTGCCCCCAATCCCTCCCAGCATCAGAGTCTTTTCCAATGAGTCAACTCTTCGCATGAGGTGGCCAAAGTACTGGAATTTCAGCTTNATCTATCAGATCTAGGCCCTTAAATCTATTTCTCACTTCCACTGTATAATCATAATGGATTTGATTTAGGTCATACCTGAATGGTCTAGTGGTTTTCCCTACTTTCTTCAATTTAAGTCTGAATTTGGCAGTAAGCAGCAATATCTACTTCCCTTTCTGTTTATCAACAGAACTTGGATTTTACCCAGGGCAGCAATTTGCCCAATTAAAAATGCTCACCTTGGACTTCACTGGTGGTCTAGTGGTTGAGATTCCATCTGCCAGGGCAAGGGACATGGGTTTGATCCCTGTCCAGGAATATTCCACATGCTATGGGGCAACTAAGGCAAAGCACCACTACTACTGAAGCCCGTGTGCCCTAGAGCCCATGCTCTGCAACAAGAGAAGCAACCTCAATGAGAAGCCCATGCACGGCAACTAGAGAGTAGCCCCCACTCACTGAAACTAGAGAAAGCCTATGCACAGCAATGAAGACCCAGCACAGACAAAAAAAAAACTCACTTTTCAGATTTCCTTGCAGTTAGGGATAGCCATGTGACCCACTTTGACCAAAGAGATATAAGCAGTACTCATATGTTTCTTATATATTACAATGAACTTCTAAGAAAATTGGTGTATACTTGATCAAAAGGGAGATACTCACCTGATATATATTCTCTGTCCTTAAATATTCCCTCTATTCCCACCTAAAGCATGGAAATGATATTTAGAGGAGCAGTAGCCATCTTTCCAGCTACAAGAGCCATACATTAAGAATGATAGAGCAGAAAGCAGAAAAAACCAGATCCTTGATGACTTCATAGAGATGCTGTCCTAATCCTGGACCTCATACTCTAAATTTTATGTTGCATTAGAAAAACAAATCTTTAGTGGGTTAACCCACCATTGTCGTGATTTAGGTATATGGAACTAAGACTGTGTGGATCGCAATAAACTGGAAAATTCTGAAAGAGATGGGGATACCAGACCACCTGACCTGCCTCTTGAGAAATCTGTATGCAGGTGAAGAAGCAACAGTTAGAACTGGACATGGAACAACTGACTGGTTTCAAGTAGGAAAAGGAGTACGTCAAGGCTGTATATTGTCACCCTGCTTATTTAACTTATATGCAGAGTATATCATGAGAAACGCTGGACTGGGAGAAACACAAACTGAAATCAAGATTGCTGGGAGAAATATCAATAACCTCAGATATGCAGATGGCACCATCCTTATGGCAGACAGTGAAGAGGAACTAAAAAGCCTCTTGATGAAAGTGAAAGAAGAGAGTGAAAAAGTTGGCTTAAAGCTCAACATTCAGAAAACAAAGATTGTGGCATCCAGTCCCATCACTTCATGGGAAATAGACAGGGAAACAGTGGAAACAGTGTCAGACTTTATTCTTTGGGGCTCCAAAATCACTGCAGATGGTGACTGCAGCCATGAAATTAAAAGACACTTACTCCTTGGAAGAAAAGCTATGACCAACCTAGATAGCATATTCAAAAGCAGAGACATTACTTTGCTGACTAAGGTACTTCTAGTCAAGACTATGGTTTTTCCTGTGGTCATGTATGGATGTGAGAGTTGGACTGTGAAGAAGGCTGAGAGCCAAAGAATTGATGCTTTTGCACTGTGGTGCTGGAAAAGACTCTTGAGAGTCCCTTGGACTGCAAGGAGATCCAACCAATCCATTCTGACGGAGATCAGCCCTGGGATTTCTTTGGAAGGAATGATGCTAAAGCTGAAATTCCAGTACTTTGGCCACCTCATGCGAAGAGTTGACTCATTGGAAAAGACTCTGATGCTGGGAGGGATTGGTGGCAGGAGGAGAAGGGGACGACAGAGGATGAGATGGCTGGATGGCATCACTGACTCGATGGACATGAGTCTAAGTGAACGCCGGGAGTTGTTGATAGACAGGGAAGCCTGGCGTGCTGTGATTCATGGGGTTGCAAAGAGTCAGACACAACTGAGTGACTGAACTGAACTGAACTGAACCAAATGTAATCTCAAGCAAATATACTATCTTATAGGGTTACTATGAGAAGTCAAACAAGATGCTGTTTGCCAAGTACTCAGCCCAGTGCCTGAAACATGGGCATAACTTAATATTATTTGACGAGTTCCAATCTTCTTCCTAGTAAGAGGGAACTGGAGATCTTTCACAGAGCATGAATTCATAACAGAAAGCTAAGAACTTTATTTGTTCATTTGTAAAGTTCTTAGTGGGCTTCCCTGGTGGCTCAGGGGTAAAGAATCCGCCTGCCAAGCAGGAGATGAAAGTTCAGTCTCTGGGTTGGGAATATCCCCTGGAGAAGGAAATGGCAATTGACTCCCATCTTCTTGTCTGAGAAATCCCATGGAGAGAGGAGCCTGGCAGGCTATAGTCCATGGAGTTGCAGAAGAGATGGACATGTTAGTGAATAAAACAACAACAACAAAGCTCTTAGAATGATGCCTGGCACATAAGAAGCACTTTATAAATATTTGATCAAAAAATACAATCTTAAAAAATGATTACTGAATGCTTACAATGTATCAGGCACTGTTCTAGACACTTGGAAATACAGACATGAAGACAACGTTCCTGCTCTTAAGGTACCTTCATTTTAGAAGGAGCAGCAGGAGAAGAACAACATAGAAGAAATGGTCATGAAAATAAAGAGAATGATGTGATAGAGTTACAAGATATCCTCAGGTGGGGTATAGAGGGAAGACCTCTTGCGGGTGGTGACCTTGAAAGTAAAATCTGATCTGTAAGGAGCCAACTCTGTAGAGATCTGGGGGCAGGGGGCAGGGTGGGGAAAATTGCTGACAGAGGGAGGTTTATCAAAAGAAAGCTCTAAGGTAGTTAGTTATGAGTCTGGCATTATGGAGAAAAAGCCCAATGAACTTATCTATGAAACAGATTCAGGCTCACATAGAGAACAGACAAGTGGTTCCGAAGGAGAGAGGGAGGGATGGAGTTGAAGACTGGTTATTAGCAGATACAAACTATTATACATAGAATGGGTAGACAACAAGATCTTACTGTATGGTACAGGGAATTATATTCAATATCCTGGGATAAACCATAACAGAAAAATAACATTAAGAAAAAAATGTACATATGTATAACTGAACCAATCTGCTGTAGAGCAGTAATTAACATAACACTGTAAATCAACTCATTGCAATAAAAAACAATAAAATTAAATTTTAAGAAAAAGTAGATTGAAGTATAACTTATTCAGACTCTTTTGGTAGTCAGAAGCCTACTGAGTTAGAAGGAGTGAAAAAAGTTGACTTTTATGCTAAGAATCCAGGATGCCAGGACCCAAGGATGAACATCCAGCTGGACCAAATCTGTACTGCATCCAGAAACTTAAACACCAGTAGGACTCCTCACGCTTCATCTACCTCTCTAACATGGACATGTGCTTCGTTGTTATCTTCCTCCTGGAAGATCAGTTCCATCTGCTCTTCTGAACCATAGGGCAGAAAACCATGACCACTCATGTTACATGGTATTGCTCCAATCATGAGCTCCTAGTCCAGCTTCCCAGGGAAGCTCTCTGATTGACAGACTTGAGCCAGGTCCAGAAATAGCACCAGGGCTTCTAGGAGGCCACTGAACCCTGAGGTCAAGACAAAGGTAGTCACTTGGAAAAGGGGAATCACTGTGAGCCAGGGACAAACCCAAGAGGCATCTGCCTAACTTGTAGAGCAGCAGTGCCCAAGACAAATACAATATCAGACACAAAGGTAAACCACACATGCTATGTAAAATTTTCTAGCAGACACATTAAAGAAGTACAAAGAAGCAGATGAGATTAATTTTAATAATATAATGATTTAATCCAACCCATCCCAAATATGATTACTTTAACATACATAATATAAAGATATTTACATTCTTTTTAACATACTAAGTCTTTGAATCCAGGACCTATTTTACAGTTGAGGCACATTTCAATTCATATCAGCCACAATTCAAGCGCTAAACAGCCACAACTGGCTGGTGGCTAGCAGAGTGAACATGCAGGTCCAGATTTCTTGGCTGAGACCTGGTGGATGCTGCTCCCCATGTCCATCCAGCAGGCCCAAGGCTGTAATGATCAAGCACAACCTTCTCTTGCCTTCTGCAGTTGTCATGACTGCGTGTCTGCTCTTGGGCTCAGATAAATGTGCAGGATTAATCATCACTGGCTGTTAGAGCGCACACAGCACAAGCACATTTTGCTGCCAAGTTGCAATTACAGAGTTCTTTCTCTGATGGATTCAGAGTTAATGTCTTTGCACTTCCTTTATTCCAGAAATGAAATTAAAGCCACTCAAACACACACACACAAAAGGCCCACAGCAACCTGCAGCTCCATCAGCAAATCGTTCAGCCTCAGTAGGAAGGTCATTAGACTGGTTTTAGATAGAACCCATAAAGCATCAGGAAAACAGATAAATGTCAAAATACTGGTTGCTCAGCTATACTTCAGCTCAGCCTACCCAAAAGTCATAAATGCATCTCTCCAAAGGGGGTCTGCTTTCTCTTCACTTTGTTGTATCTAGGTACTATAATACCCCTCTTTCATTTCATACATGTCTCCCCCAAGTGTCAGGCAACACATATGTAAATAGGTCAGATCTGCTCCATGCCACTTTGATAGGTTGGTTTCTCTTCTATCTGTAGATTTTTTGGGTGCATTTTGTGGAAAAGACCGGATATGACTGATTTAGAAGTCTTTTATTTCTCTGTCCAGAGGCAATTTGTAATGGTGGCCTCATAATTTGGTAGCTACTACACATCAACCTGACATGAACTTAGGCAAACTTCGGGAGATGGTGAGGGACAGGAAGGCCTGGTATGGTGCAGTCCATGGTGTTGCAAAGAGTTGGACATGACTGAGCAACTGAGAAACAACAACAATACATCGAGCACTTATCATACACCAAGCAACGTGCTAAATGCTTACACACACGATGTCATTTAATTTTTGCAGTGTCACCATACCTATGTAATATTAACACACCCCCACTTTCCAGCAAAGGAAAGTGAGCTTTGTGAAAGGTTAAGCATGTTATTTGAAGTGATATGGCTACAAAGTAACACAGCCAAGATTTGAACCCAAGTTACCTGACTCCCAGGCTGTAGCTGTTGATGTCTGCGCATGAACTTGGCTTGGGTTTTGAGATAGAAGGCCATCAAGTCTTGCTTTCAATGGCAAGCAGTTTTTACCAAAAGGCATCTTTGAGGCAGGGTATTCAAGAAGAGAGGACAATTGGAATGAGGTTACCACTGGACAGGGCTTGAAGGTAGCAAAAGGAAACTCCTCTTCTGTGGGAAAAATAAAGACAGATGTGCCAATGCCTTTGAGTGCATTGGGAGAGTGCAGCTGACCAATTCTGGCAAAGAACTGAACTCCAAGCTTCCTCCACGGTAAACCAGCTCTGACCTTACTTCCTACAGCCTCAAGCAAAGCCACGTGGCTCCCAGAGATGTAAAGATAATGGCTCTGCCAGGCCTCCCAGAAGACCAATTTGGATTAACTAGTTAATGGTTATACACTAGTTTGAATAGACAAAGGGCCCAGTAAAATCTCTACTCAGGCCTTTTTAGCACAGTACTGAGCCCCTGTTGATGACAAATATTAAAGTCAGATTAAGCTCTCTTTAGTTTTATGGCTTAAATTGAACCATTTGGCAGTACTAGGTCAGACAAGCAAAAAAACAGTTGGCTGTTTAATGCCCACATTAAACAGCCAACTCAACTCTGAGAGACAGCACCAGTAATGTTCTCAGATCTTGAATTTTTTTAAATTTATTTATTTATGGCTGTGCTGGGTCTTGCTGCTGCTCAGACTTTCTCTAGTTGCCATAAGTTGGGGGCTACTCTTTGTTGTGGTACGTAAGCTTCTTGTTGAGGTGGTTTCTCTTGTTGCAGATCATGGGTTTTAAGGCGTGTAGGCTTCAGTAGTTGCAGTTCCCAGGCTGGAGAGCACAGGCTCAGTAATTGTGGTGAGTGGGCTTAGTTGCTCTTTGGCATGTGGGATCTTCCAGGTTCAGGGATCTCCTGCACTGGCAGGCATATTCTTTACCACTGAGCCACCAAGGAAACCCAAATCCTGAATTTAATGTTGGTAATTTCCAGTTGAGGGCAGGCAGCAGATAAACATCTATCAAATGACTAAATACAAAGATTTGATGTTTATTCAAGCACCTACAATGTATCAGTGGAGAAGGCAATGGCACCCCACTCCAGTACTCTTGCCTGGAAAATCCCATGGACGGAGGAGCCTGGTAGGCTGCAGTCCATGGGGTCGCTAAGAGTCAGACACGACTGAACGACTTCACTTTGACTTTTCACTTTTATGCATTGGAGAAGGAAATGGCAACCTGCTCTGGTGTTCTTGCCTGGAGAATCCCAGGGACGAGGGAGCCTGGTGGGCTGCCGTCTGTGGGGTCGCACAGAGTCAGACACGACTGAAGCGACTTAGCAGCAGCAGCAGCACAATGTGTCAGACAATGGATTACATCTCTCTGATCCATATTTTGCCTGGACATTGGGAATGCCACCACATCAGTCTGAACATGGATTTCTCCAACAGTAAGCGCAAAACGAGCAGTAAAGCAAACCAGCAGAGTATCAATCTTGCTTGATAGCAAACTATCAATTTCACAGAGCAAAAGAGAAACTGAAAATCCAACAATTGCTCTCTTGAAAGGATGACCCTGGAAGATGGAAATCTTCATCTGCCAAACATAGGGTAAATAACAGAATTTTTAAGAGCTATTTTGATAACAAATATAAATTGAAAAAATACAGAATATTTTCATCCTTTAAAAGGACCACATCTATCCAGATTTCCACAAGGCAAGAATAATAACTTCCAGTTAGAGATAGAAGTCACATGTCAATAACCTCTCCCTCCCACAAGTCTTTTTTTCTTTTAAGTGAAGGTAAGTTTATCTAGAGAGAAAAACATTTCATAGGCAGAATGTGGTCCATCTCAGAAGACAGGAGTGGCCCTCCAACTCTTAACTGAAAAAATGTGAAATGTGCAAGTTTCTGTACAAACAACCAGGCAATTGTCCAGCTGGTCTCAAAAGTGGCTAGACCTTGTCAATCATCTAACACCTTACCTCATGTGTGATGAACACAAGAGAAGTCATCGTCAGGCTACAGGACTGTCTCAAACCATGTTTCATTCATTCATTCTTTTATTCATTTAACTAAAATATTTTGAGGGTCTACTGTATGTAGTACTGTTCTAGACATCAGTGAAGAATGAACAAAACAAAGATCACTTGTCTTCCTGGAATTTACATTTTAGCAACTTCTTTCCATTCACCAGCAGAACCCAAGGACACTTCAGTTTGTAGTTTAACAAAATGAAATAGCCCTTTAGGTAATATTCAGATTTTTTTTACATTGATATGTTCTTTCAGCAAATATTTAATAGGTTCCTGGGCTACTCTGGAGCAATACAAATGTGTATGAAGGTAGCACTCTCTGTCTAGATGGGAATGTACAGCATTTATAGAAAAAAATTAAGGAATGAAATACCATGAACAAAGCAGAAAGAATGCTGTGGTAAAGTCAGAGAAGAATATTCAGCTTCATGGAGGAGGTAACTAGGTGGAATTTTAATTAGAATTTAAAGGATGAGTATGATTTGCACATGTCAAATGAGAGGAGAGTTCAGCATATTAGGATGAAGGGCCGCCTGTAACTGACCAAAAGTAACTGACCTTATTTTCTAATATACATTGTGGTAAAACAAAGTCCAAAAGCTGCTACTGACTGAATGTTTCTGTCCCCCCCAAATTCATATGTTGGAGCTCTAATTCCCAATGAGATGGGGGCTTTGGGAAGTAATGAGGTCCCATGGGTGGAGCCCTCATGATGGGATCAGTGCCCGTATAGGAAGAATCCTGAGAGGTATTATTCTCTGCTGTATGAGAAGACAGCAAGAAGGCACCATCTATAAGCCAAGACGAGAGCCCTCACCAGAACCAAATCATGCTGGAACCCTAGTCTCAGACTTATAGCTTCCAGAACTGAGAAATCTTTGTTGTTTAAGCCACCCAGCCTATGGCCTCTTGTTCAGTTTGACTAAGCAGCTATTTAGCAGTCTAAACTAAGACAAAACCAAAGATTTCAAAGACGTTTCAAACTTCTTTATACAAATGAAGTTTTAGAGCATCTGGTACCCTCAATTCAACGGAACACTCAAGGTCTACCTACAATGAAGTCAAAGAGTGGAAAATTGATTTCATCTCATATGCCTACTGTGAAACTAGCTGCTAGAAGTGTTATGTTATAAATAATCCTAAGGCTTTATTAAGGTTCAGCAGGAAAGGGCCTGTGATTGATTAGTGATGTCTGCCTCAGGCACAGGATTCAGACATGGCTGTTGACTTGCTTGCCATCCCTGGATTCAGGTCACACACCTGAATTACCCAGTGAGGAAAGCTCTGTAAGAGAGGTTTTGAAGCTGTTTTAGCAACAGAACTCTTTGCGAAGATGAAATCTTACTCAATGTTCCAATTTTTTTTTAATCTTTTTTTTTTTTGACTGCACCTCATGGTATGTGGGATCTCAGTTCCCCAGCCAGAGGTCAAACGTGTGCCCCCTGAAAACAAGAAGTCTTAACCACTTAACCAGCCATAACTACCACCAGCCAGGGAAGTCTCAACATTCCAATATTTTGGAGTGGGGCTGCCCTCCCTGAAACAGGGAAAGGAGTAGTCTAGAGCCTACTCACCCCCCTCGTCACTCATCAGAGAGGTACTAGGAGCACAGCCTGAACCATCACCACTTTNCCCTGAAAACAAGAAGTCTTAACCACTTAACCAGCCATAACTACCACCAGCCAGGGAAGTCTCAACATTCCAATATTTTGGAGTGGGGCTGCCCTCCCTGAAACAGGGAAAGGAGTAGTCTAGAGCCTACTCACCCCCCTCGTCACTCATCAGAGAGGTACTAGGAGCACAGCCTGAACCATCACCACTTTATGAGACTGTGGCTTTCTGTGTTACCAGAGAGCATTTAGCAATTTGTTCATATTAAATTCCACAAGAGGGATGATCATCACCATTTTATAGATGCTGAGATTCAAAGAGGTGAAGGGCTAAGCCCCAGGATCCTTCCTCTTATCTAGCCTGGGGTCTCAAATGTCTCTTGCTCTGCGGCTCCATTAGAGCTTGTCTTCTGAAGAAGAGAGGTGAGTTGAACTGAAATAAATGCAAGGAAAGGGGGGGATGACCCTGCCCCCTGTGTCAAATTCTGTCTCACTCTACCTTCACCTGGGTATCAGTTCCACAAGCCCCTTCACCAGTGACACGTTAGAGGTCTGCAATCCGGAGCCACTCGGGCTCTAGCGTGACTCACATTTCCTCCTCACTGCAAGAGCTGAGGCAACCGGAGCACACCCTTCCTCCCCTCTCCTTGGCTGTTCAAGAGAACCTGTCATCTCTACCCAGAGGAGAGTGTGGGGTGGAGCTGCAAAGGGCTGACACGGTGGTCAAGGTGAGTCCCCACATAAGGCGTTTACAAATGACAGCTCGTTTGTTATCTCACCATGCTCACACATCATCCCCACAACACTTCCAGCCTGGGCCACAGCAGGATCTCCCCTCCCAACTCTTCTCCCCTCCTACCTTTTCTCCCCTCACCCACGCTGGCCTCTCTCTAACCCCTTCCATTTTCTGCGCTGCAAGCTGAGATCTTTTAATAACATACTTCTGACTGGGTCACTCCTTTGCTCAAAACCCTTTAACAGCTTCCTGTTGTCCTTGGTACCTGATGGAAGGAGTACTTACTTGTGAGAGTGTATGGAAGTGTGTGTGTGCGTGTATACACACACACTCCTGCAAGCGAGGATGGCTTATGAAACTTAAACTGGGACATTACAATAGTATAGGCTCCATTTGATACACAGCAGGGTACACGTCTTGTTCATGTATATTAATGTAGGTCCTGACTCACTCCACCAAGGGACTGGAGTGGCTGAGTATTCAGTGTGCTTCCTGGTCAGGCAACAACGGGAAGCATTCTCAGCTATGCTTTGAAAACTTCAACCCTGTTATATAAACCAACTACAATGCAAAATAATAATAAAAGAGTGTTTTATTATCCCCAAAACTGGGACAGTAAACTAAGAAATGACCTGCCTGAAGAGGTGCTCTATCACAACCTCCAGAAGATTCCTGGATCAATGAAAGAGTATTCTGAGGAGCACTGGGAGAAACTGAGTCATTACCTAAAGCAGTCACGTTACTGCTCCAGCCTTCCTCTTCACATTACTCAGGGACACTTGTTTATTTTCAGAAATCTCTATCACTTTCAATTACATAGGAACTAAACCACTAGGGAACAGGAAATTTCTCCTTCTACCCCTCTTGAGTTCTTGTGGCTGGTCTAAAAATAAAATTCACAAGAGAGATTATGGGAGAAGAAGAAACAAATTTCAATTCATGTACATGGAGGTCCTATAGAAATGGGACCTGAGAAGTGGCCAAAGCAGGCAGCTTTTATAGGTTTTAGACAAACAATAATGTGCAAGGAACTGACAGGACAAAGAAAGTAGCTTTGGGGTGATCAATTAGTGAAAAATCTAAAGAGCCAGTTTGGACTTGGGGCAGTAAAGGAGTAACATGGTTTGTATATACAGGCTTCTTAGCCTGACCTTCTATCTCTGGTGATAAGGGCATCCTTCTACCTCCAGATGCAGGGAGGGCACCTTTCACGTGAGATGGATTTCTGACTTCCAGGGAGACAAAACAGGGAAGTTAGGGTGTTCCTCTTGCATTGAAAGTGAAAGTTGCTCAGTTGTGTCTGGCTCTTGATGACCCCATAGACTATACAGTCCATGGAATTCTCCAGGCCAGAATTCTGGAGTGGGTAGCTTTTTCCTTCTCCAGGGGATCTTCGAACCCAGGGATCAAACCCAGGTCTCCTGCATTGCAGGCAAATTCTTTACCAGCTGAGCCACAAGGGAAGCCCAAGAATACTAGAGTGGGTAGCTTATCCGTTCCCTAGCAGATCTTCCTGACCCAGGAATTGAACCAGGGTCTCCTGCACTGCAGGTGGATTCTTTNCCAGGGATCAAACCCAGGTCTCCTGCATTGCAGGCAAATTCTTTACCAGCTGAGCCACAAGGGAAGCCCAAGAATACTAGAGTGGGTAGCTTATCCGTTCCCTAGCAGATCTTCCTGACCCAGGAATTGAACCAGGGTCTCCTGCACTGCAGGTGGATTCTTTACCAACTAAGCTATCATGGAAGCCCCTCTTGCACTGACTGTTTCTAAAGTAATTTTAATTCAAAAGAATCAATATGCCATAGAGGCACATTTGGGGGTGGCCTTCTCTGGATTGCAACAACATGAATATATTTTTTGCTAAAAAAAAAATGTTAAACAATATCCACTCTCTACTCAGAAGTACCCACTGTAGCCAGTTTGATATTTTGTGTCTTTTGTTTTATGGGGAAGTTGTTTTTGCTGTTTTCCTACAGGGGATGTATTCTCTACAACCTGCTTTTCTCATGTGACATTTTTGTCTTGGCCTATTTCCCTTTCCGGGTATGCAGATCTACATTGTTCTGTGTAATCACCACATTCTGATTCCACTGGATGGGTGTACCATACTTTATGGATGGGTTTTCCACTGAATGAACATTTAGGCTGTTTCTGATTTTTTGTAGTTACACCCAATGTTGTATGTGAAAACTTATGCACAGGTAAAGACAAATTCTCTAAATCAGAGAAGAGGAATTTTTGAGGTAAAGCATATATATACACATTTAAAATTTTAAGAGATACTCCCAAATTACCCTCCAAAAAGAAAGTTCAGGGATCTCCACTAGGCAGTGATGTGGTTATACAGGACTGCTGTGTTCATACTCTTGGAGATTGTGTGGCCTAAAACTGATATAATGTTCACAAGCAAAAAGAGGCAAGCAAATTCATAGACTAATACAAACTCTAAAAAATAAAGCACCATTTTCACTGTCATCAGGGATTGGGGGCAGAGAATGGGGAGCATAAAGGATTTGTCAGAAAAGCAACCCTTTCCTCACCTTTTCCTCCACCAGGCTCTGCTTCTCTTCCTTCCCATTCAGTTCAGTTCAGTTCAGTTGCTCAGTCGTGTCTGACACTTTTCGACACCATGAATTGCAGCACGCCAGGCCTCCCTGTCCATCACCAACTCCCAGAGTTCACCCAAACTCACATCCATCAAGTTGGTGATGCCATCCAGCCATCTCATCCTCTGTCGTCCCCTTTTCCTCCTGCCCCCAATCCCTCCCAACATCAGAGTCTTTTCCAATGAGTCAACTCTTCGCATGAGTCCTTCCCATTACCTGGTTGAATAAAGCAATATGAAGGGAGAGGGTGAGGGGGGCTTCAGACAGGGCAATTGAGAGCAAAAATTGGTATGTGCTGTAACACTGACTTTGGGGCTTCCCTGGTGGCTCAGTGGTAAAGACTCTGCTTGCCAATGCAGGAGAAGCAGGTTTGACCCCTGGGTCAGAAAGATTTCCTGGAGAAGGAAATGACAATCTACTCCAGTATTCTTGCTTGGAGAGTTCCATGGACAGAGGAGCCTGGCATGTTGCAGTCCATAGGGTCACAAAGAGTTGGACATGACTGAACAAGTAAACAACTAACACTGATTTCAAGAGGCTGCCATCACCAGACTCTGTGAGCAAACTGCCAGGGGCTGATTGTACTGACCCAGATGGAAGTTTGCATGCCACCAGCTTCTCTCTGGAGATGCTCCGCTCCTCAGCTCGTGATCAGGATGCTCAACGTGAGCATCCTGACTTCCCCAAGCCTTCTAGCCTTCAGACACTACCTGTTCCTTCAATAACCAATAAAAATGGCTGCTTTCCCCATTTCACATCCTGTGGCAAAGACACCTCCCTTCTCAGGACCTCTATGGGTTCCAGGGTTGCTTATGTGTCCCTGGTTACTTCCTGTCCCTGCCCTGCTCCTGAATCTGCCTCTGGCCTCTCGGCTCTCATACCTCTCTCCACACTCATCATTGCTGCTATTCCTTCTTTAGTTTTTCCAAATACCGAAGTTCTTTTGCAGTTTGTGGGTAAAGAAGAAGGGTCACAACACAATGTCAAACAGAAAACATTACAACAAATACCAGGCACCACTCTTCTGAACAACTCCTTGACCACTGTTCCCTGGGGGAGCTGCTGACTGAACTTCTCAGGCCCTGGCCCCATGGCAACTTGCCAAGTCACCTCCTCTCTCCGAAAGCCCTCTGCCGTCTCCCCAGATTTCTTTCAATTTCACCATCCAGCTGTTGAGAATAGCTTGTCAACTCCTACTGCTTTCTTATTCAGCCCCCTAGTTGACCTTTCCTGGTCTTGTGGAGTGGCTGACAGGCCCTATCTGTTCATATCCAGGCTCTACTACTGCTGCCTATGTGGCCCTCGGCATGGTACTCAGCCTCTCTCAGCTCCAGTTTCTTAGTATGTGACGGGGATTGCAGCAAAATGTATTTGGAGTACTTAGCACAGTCCCTGGATGTGCATCTGGGCATCCATCATGACACCATCTCTCATGCTGGGAAATGATGCATTGAGGCCTTTACCGCTCAGAAGAGCTGTTACTGCCCTGAAATCTGCCACCACCCTGGGACACGTGCTGTGCTGTGCTTAGTCACTCAGTTGTGTCTGACTCTCTGCAACCCCATGGACTATATAGCCTGCCGGGCTCCTCTGTCCATGGGGATTCTCCAAGCAAGAATACTGGAGTGGGTTGCCATGCCCTCCTCCAGGGGAACTTCCCAACCCAAGGATCAACTAGCAGCTGGCTTTTTAAATATTACTTTCTTTCCTATTAGTTGTAGAAAAGCTTCCTTCAGTTTAACTTCTTAGAGATCTTACTTGTGAAATGCAATAGTTCTCAGGGGTTTCATGAAGAACGGTAAAAGAGGTACTTGGGCAACTTAAATGCTCTTCCTCCAGGCCACAAGGCAGAGATTCAGTACAATCTTCCCCCTCTTTGCCCTCTGCTACTTATCCTTTCACAGATGGCACCTGCACCCAGCCAGGAGTTCAAGGCAGATACCTAGGGGTTCATGTGTGAGTTCATCTTTCCCTTATCTCCTCTCCCCACCCCCATCAGACCCCCAGCAAGCCCTGTTGGGGCTTCTCTATACATACCCCTCCCCCAGGCCAGCCCCACGCACCGAGGCCACTGCAGCCAATCCTTGCTGGACCCCTGGCTTCTGCTCTTGCCTTCCTGCATTCCATCGTCTGGCAGGCTAGCAAAGCCATTTGAAAATCTAAGTCAGATCACTTCCCTCTCTTACCCATCAGAGCTTCCTGTTGCCTTCGGAGTACAATCCAGGCTCTGGGGAGAGGCTGTGATCCCGCAGCTGCCTCTCAAGCTCCATCCCCCGCTGCCCTCACAACTCACTTCCTTTCTCCTCCTCTAAAACCCTGGAACATTCCTCCTACCCTGTGACAACTCCATGGCTCCTTCTCAGCTCGACAATTTCTGCTTAGAAAGACCTTCCCTCACCACCCACTCTAGCTCAGCCGACCCCTCCATAGCTCGGCATCATCTTGCCCTGTTACCGCCTTCTAAGTCTCTCTGTGTTCATTTGTTACTGTCTTCCCCCCAGAAAACTGTGAGCCCCCTGAGGGCAGCTGCTCTGCCTTGTTCACTGTTTTGCCCCCTTCCCCTGGTACAGTAGGCACAAAATACATACTTATTGAATGAATGAACAAACATGGATGGGACAGATCAACCAGGAAAATGAGGAGGAAACTTCCGGGAGAAGGGTGGGGTCCCCAGGGAGTTCTCTCTCCACACCGGAGCCTGGTTCCTCCCTGTGAGACAGGTGTAGATGGGAGCCAGGAGTGACAGCCCTGAAGTCTCGGGGGCCTCCGGAGAGGACAGAGGGAATGGCTCCCCACCACTCAGAAACGCCTCGACTGCCTCAGGGAAAGGGCAGAGCTGCTGTCTCCAATGCTGATTACCACATAGCGGCTGCCTTCCTCCACCCACGAGAGAGCCCACTGAGTTGCCATAGCAACAGAGGACTGTGCCAGAGTCCAAACAGGGATGTCTGCATCTCCCAGCATGTCTTCTGGGGAGGGCGAGAAGGCGGGGCGGGGGGTGGGGCAGGGTTGGACCACAGTCGTGCCCTGGTTCTGTCTGCCTCTGGTTTGTCCTGGTCTCTAAGCAAATCACCTCCTCTGCCCCTTACCCCCACCCCCCTTCAGAGCCTCCTCCTCTGTGTTCTCTCTTCTGCAGGGGAAGTAGAAGAGAGGGATGGCCTCATCTTTGTATCCCATCCAGGCCCACAAATTGGCCAGAAGAACAAAGGACAAGGGCTCTCCGAGGGCTCATAGCTCTCAAGACTGCTTTAAAAATGTTTTCTTTTTAAACACCACTTTGCTGGTCTAACTGGTCACCTCCTGGAGTTTTTGAGGCTTTGTTGGCTGCCTTTTTGGTATCCCTAAAGCAGCAAAAACTTGCTTTTACTCCCCAGTAGCTAAATGGCCTTTGGAGAAGCTGCTGAAAAGCAGTTTGTGTCATGTGTCAAAAGGATGACAAGAGTATCTACCACTCGTTGAATGTGTGTACAGATCTCCTCTCTCAGTCCTCACAACTGCCCTGGAGAAAAGGTGCTACAGTTTCTCTTTACATGTAAGGAAACTGAGGCTCCCTTGTTCCTGGAGCCACACTGCTGCTAACAGGCCAAACTGTCATCTGATCACTGCCCTCTCGGATGCTGAAACCCAAGTCGTGGCCACTCTATACTGGGAGGTACCAACAGCTTCAGGAAATGACCACAGTGAGTTCCACCGGCCCCAGCCAACCCCCTTGGGTCCTCACGTGGCCCCATCCAGGCCCCAGCGCTTAGCACTTGTTGGCTCAGGCCCCAAGTCACATCACCCCTACAGGGATCTTGACGGCAACTCGCTCACAGTGGGAACAAAGGCAGCTTTTTTAGCCCCTTCTTTAGAAACCTTGACTCCACGCCACAGAAGCAGCCCCTCAGATTGGCTGCTACCATGGCAACTGGCTGCTGATCTCTGTCCAATTATGTCAGCCCAGAACTGCAGTGCCTCCGTGTCCATTTCCTGTCCAGCTCCCCAGTCTGCTAGCCCACCCCTCTGACCTCCAGGCAGCTTTGAATGCCTACGCTTTCTAATTACAGCTGTCTTTCAGTTCCCCAGTCCTGTTGGAAACCTTTGTAATCTGCATTAAAGGACTCCTCCTCCCAAGAGCCCATTTTTCATACTTGGCCTCTGGCTCTTTATCTGTGGTCTATGAAGCACTGATTGTATTACCCAGCCAGGCCCCCAGCATATGCACTCAGTCGATGCTCAGAGAGCTTGGACACAAATTTCAACTGAACTATCGGCCACTAAGATCTTTCTGCTGCAATTGTGATCTTGTATAGGTTTACAGTGGCTTGATTTCAAGTCTGATTTCTTCATTCATTCATTCAATGAGCCATGAGCACCTACTACATTCTAAGCAATAGGGTTACCATGTTAAATAAGACAGAATGGAACTTTACATTTTTCCCAGGGGAGAGGGTAAGCACACAGGTAAACAAATAAACGAAATTTGTGGAAGCAGGAGCTGTGATGTAGAAGCTGAGGGGCCCCAATCCTAGGCTGGACGTTTCCCTTTGTCCTCATCTAAGCTCCCACCCTGTGGAGGGAGGGGCCCTCCAGAGGAGGGGGTGGGCAGATGGTATTTGGTGTCCAGTGGGCACTTCTGGATGGAAGTGGCAAAGACCAACCTCAGGGAGAGGGGTTTTTTAGGCAGTAACACAGCTGCAGATCTGAGGCCTGACAGTTACCAGGACTCCATCCTCACTTCATGTCCTCTCAGGACATCAGCATCTTTCCTTCTCATTGCAGTGGCTTTTCCCACAAGACAGGAAGTATGGCTGCTGACATAACCTATGAATTTTTCTTTTCACAGCCTCAGTCATGGAAGACAGCCTGACCTCAAGCACAGACCAAAACACCAAGAGCAGAGACTCATTGCCCCAGGTGAGAGGTCCCCAGGCCTGGTCTAACCAGTGAAAGCCAAGGATGGGATCAGAGTATAACAAGGGGACTCCCAAGTTCCTGGTTAGTGCTTTGTGGTTGGGGGAAGGCAGACCATCCCAGGGTCTTCTAAACCACTCTTACAAAGTGAGACCCACTACAGTGTGTGCCCCCCTCCACTCCCTCACCTCACGCCACCCCATTTCATATTTAATGGCCTCAATTCTATTTCAGAGAGGAAGCTTTGTGGGCTGTGCCCCAGCTCAGTCCCAGCTCTTAAGGTAACCCTCTGATCTGGGGGCTTCTCTGCCCGCCTCAGCTGTGTCGCCCTCATGTGGAGTCCCACACTCTTCATGTGTCAGAATAAGTTACCATCAACACTGGCAGGGACAGCAAGTTTTACTCAAGGTCTGAGGGTGACAGAGACCAAACAGCCCATTGCTCAGATTAAGAGCAACCTGTGGTCCGATTCTCATCATCTTCTATCCTTAGAGCTCAGTCTGAGGGTCTTATCTGGTTCCCCTCCCTCTTGACCTCACATTGCACACCGAGCTCACAGCAGGCACCTGCATTCCTTATTACTTTCTACTGCAGAGGTGTTCAGCTATCTGCTTTCACTCAAATCAGGGTCCCAAGCCAACCCTGGATAGCCTAAGAACACACTAAGGTAATCTGCTCAACTAAAAAATCTCTATGCTGAGCCTACATAGGACAGGAGAAGCTTTGGAACTGCAGTTACTGGTTTAACTTATCCACTCTCAAATGCTTAGGGTCCCATCCCCAAGGACCAGAGCAAGGACAGGAGGTGGGGGCAGAGGAGTTCACCTGCAGACTCTGATTTGACCCCAGGATAAGGCCTGTCTTCCTCAGTGCTGAGCTCCTGTAAGGCTGACTGGGAAAATCTGCATATGGTATATTCCACTAGGCCTTCTTTGAGGCGACATCTTAAAAGAGATGCACAACATGAGAGTTGTGAGTTAAGTTTTACTTGGGGGCAAAATGAGGACTGCAGCTGTGGAGTAGTTTCTCAGAGCTATCTGAGATGCCAGCTCCCAGGCTGCAGTCCTCATTTTGTCCCAAATAAAACTTAACTCACAACTCTCATGTTGTGCATCTTTTTAAGGTGACAGGGGTTAGATGGGGTCATGTGCTTGGATGCCTGAGACTTCCTCCGGGGATGGACTAGCAGGTCACACACTACTCAACACCCAGAGGGGGACACAGAAGAAGGACCAGTGGCTCCCAGACTGCAGAAGTTGGGGTCGCCTTAGCAAGGGACACAAGAATTCAGGGAAGAGAAGCAGTAACATGGCTCTGTTACCAGGGTCATTGCCCCAGAATCATATCCTCCCTTCCTCAAATAGAAGCCAGTTACTCTTATCTAAGGTTCAGGAGGAAGCTACAAAGAGGAAAAAAAACAACTGGTTAGAACCAAGTAAGCCCAAGATGGCAGAAGACTTGACTTTCAGTAGACCTTGAGCCTCTATCTTCTCATTTTAATACATTAGCATGCTAAATGACATATCTGTCAGTGCCCAACAGTCGACAGTTGCCATGACAACAACTGAAAAGCCTGGTAGAGGGCTGAAAAGGAGTGCTGCCTTCTGGATCCAAACCACACTCCTATTCTCAGATAACTCATGAATATTTCCCACTCTTTTCCATTCCCTCCCTTTTACCTCGACCCTCCCATATTTGGTGTCTCCTCCAGAAATGGGGTGAGAAGTTGATTTGTGGGCTACGTTCCTGCTTTTCCATTCTTTGGCTGCTGAATAAAGCGAGAGCTGCTCCCGTCTCAGCATCAGTTTCATTATCAGCTACACGTATCTGATCAGAAAAAGAACCTCCTGGCTGGGACAAAGGGTCTTGGTCTGGGTTAGGACCCCAGCATGAGTCCAGTTGACCAATGCAGTAACAGATCCTCTTTCCCACTGTCAGTAAGACTGCCAGCTGAAAAAGTTCAAGTCCATGCCTGCATTTCCAGTGCCTGCACTTTTCACCTTCAGTGCCATGGGGCTCAGTAAATGCTGACCGACTTGTCTCCTCTACAGCTCTCTTTTGGATTTGTGAAGATTCAAAGATGACAGTCATCTGGGAAGATGTGCCTTACATGTTTCCAGCTGCCTGAAGCTGTTTCTGTGAATAATCAGACCTTTCCCTATGACCTCAAAAATCTGTGCAGAGGTAGACTGCCCACAAAGGGCCCTCATGCTCAAGTGCCTTGACTTAGAGGCTATTTTTAATCTTCTGGAAGGATGAGGGGCAGGGATGGGGAAACCAGCTGCCTATGCCACTTTCCTCCTGTACTCCCCCCTGGAGAGTTCATATGAGGAGTTACCAAGATCCTGGTGCTCATTCTGTAGAAGGTTGGTTCCTTCTCATCAGCTCAGTTTCCTAGAGCCTAGTTTTATTATGGACCCCTCCAGACTTTGTGGCCTGAGTAAACTGAAGGAGGTTTCTGGAAATGCATCTATTTCTGACTTTGAATCCAGGGGCTAGAGACATGGCCTTGAGATCACTTTCCCTCCTTACAAGAGGGAAGAGCAGGTTAGTGGAATGGGCAGAAAGCAGGCAACTTGGGTGATCTGTCCTAGCTCTGAGGAAGTCTGACGGTGAGCAGGTCATTGGCATCTCAGGACCTTGCTTTGTCCATCTGTCATATGCGTGGTTTGATAGTTTTCTGAATCGTAGCCACTCATCTCCACCTTCATACTTTTTGTCACACCTGTGTATCTCCTGTCCTATTATATACTTAATCCTTTTTTCTGAACAATAACTTGGCTCCACGCTAAGCAATACATCCATGAAACTATATATTTATGGTGCCAGTTTTATTTTCTTGACTATGTGCTAAAAGAAATATTTATTTTTAATCACACTCACCTATAAAATCCCTGAAACTATCCTGAGTATCAAACACATGGAACACCCTTCAGAAATACTGGATTAGAGCATCACTTTGGTTCCTGATATCTTCACCCCTATCGTGAAATTCTAATAATTCCACAAAGGAAAAGCAACTTCAGAAAGGGAAAATATATTATTCCTGAGCCAACAGTCAGCATGATCCTTGAAACAAAACTGCTGTTGTTTTGACAGCTCCTCCTCTCCTATCATGGTTTACAGCACCCAACTCTTAACTCCAACTTCTGAGTCTGAAGAGTATACTGGGCCCTGGCCACTGCTCTTCTCTTCAAGTTCCGCGTGGTTTACTAAAGGCCTCAGTGCCAAATGCCCCCAGGCCTGCCCCTGTGTCAGGCGGTGGGATTGCTGTGGCCCAAAGGAAAGGGGCTAACTCTCCCACTCACAAGGGGCTTAAGGGTTGGCCTTTCATCCTGATCAAGCGATCCCAAGGTTAGAGCAACTCTTTGGTGGGTTGGCAGCCTCATCTGACTACTTTCACACCCTCAGTGCTTCCTGGAACGCTGGATGACATAGTCAGAGGGATCCTTGGCTGGGAACTCTCTTCTCTGGTAAGAAATTGGCAAGTGTGGGAGAGGAGAACTAGGCAGCCAAGATGGGGAATACAAGATGCTTCCCTGGTGAGAGAAGTTGTCTCTGACACCTGCACAGAGAAACAAAATCTGAGCAGATCATCAGCCAAATCACCCAGGTTGATCTTTTGCCACCTTAGGGGTTCTCAAATGTGGCTGATCATCAGAATCACTTGAAGGATTTTTAAAAAATAAAGTAAAAATGAAGTTCAATGCTGTTACATAACAATTCTCCTCCTAGATGTTTACCCATGACAAGAACATATTTATAGCAGCTTCATACATAATAGACAAAAACAACCCTAAAAGTCGCCTCAGTAGGTAAAGAGAGAAACAAATCAAGGCACTGCCATATGGTGGATGCTCATGCACGCTCATGCCTGCTCAGTCGTGTCCAACTCTTTGCTACCCTGTAGCCCACCAGGCTCCCCTGTCGCCCACCAGGCTCCCCTGTCGCCCACCAGGCTCCCCTGTCCAGGGGATTTCCCAGGCAAGAATACTGGAGTGGGTTGCCATTTCCTCCTCCAGGGGATCTTCCTGACCTAGAGATCAAACCCACATCTCCTGTGTCTCCTGCACTGAGGTGGATTCTATACTGCTGAACCATCGGGGAAGCCCCATGGTAGATACTACTCAGCAACAAAAAGTAATGAACTGTTGATGTGATCCATGCAACAGCATGAACGGATCTGGAAAACACTAAGAAGTAAAAGAAACTGGATACAAAAAAGTGAATACTGTATGATTCTGTTGATATTCAAGAATAGGCAAAACTCACCTCTGGTGACAGAAATCAGAACACCAGTATCTATGCAGGGTGGGGATTGATTTAACTTTCTAGGACCGTGGAAGGACTTCCCTGTAGCTCAAATGATAATCTGCCTGCGATGCAGAAGACCAGGGTTCAGTCCCTGGGTTGGGAAGATCCTCTGGGGAAGGGAATGACAGTCCACTCCAGTATTCTTGCCTGGAGAAGGCAGTGGCACCCCACTCCAGTACTCTTGCCTGGAAACTCCCAGGGACGGAGGAGCCTGATGGGCTGCAGTCCATGGGGTCGCTAAGGGTCGGCACGACTGAGTGACTTTCACTTTCATTTTTCACTCTCATGCATTGGAGAAGGAAATGGCAACCCACTCCATTGTTCTTGCCTGGAGAAGCCCAGGGACGGAGGAGCCTGATAGGCTGCCGTCTCTGGGGTCGCACAGAGTCAGACATGACTGAAGCGACTTAGCAGCAACAGCAGCATTCTTGCCTGGAGAATTCCATGGACAGAGAAGCCTGGCGGGCTACAGTTCATGGGGTCTCAAAGAGTCGGACACGACTGAGTGACTAACACACACACAGGACCATGGAAATGTTCTGTATCTACACATTTGCTAAAACCCATCCAGTTATACTCTGAAGATCTGTGTATTTCACTGTAGCTAAATTTTAGCTTAATTTTATCCCCCGATCCCATGCCATCATAACTGAGTCAGAATCTTCAGAGGTAGAATTTGGAAATTTATATTTTAAAAAACATCCCTAGGTGATTCTGCTACACAGCCGGACTTGGGAATCTTTGGCTCCAGAAGCTTTGGTTAACTCTCTCGTTGTTTACCAGATTTAAAGAAGTTCTACTGCTGCTACTATAAAGACAAGCTACAGTAACAGCTATTGCTTACTGAGCACATATTATGCTCTCAAATGCTTCCAACAATCTAGTAAAGCAGGGATCATTTTACAGATTAAAAAAAAAACAAAACTGAGAGCAAGAAACTTGTTCAAATCATACAGCTGATAAGTAGTAAAACCACTTAGCCCAAGTCTTCTTTACTACAAATACCTCATTCTTTCCACCATTCATTCATTCATTCAAACAATCAAAAGCGAATTAGTATGACATGCCTTCCCAGAGCCAGCCCATCTGCTAGGCATGATGTGGTATCCAACCTCCCTGAGAAGTCTCTAAGAAGCAGTGATGGGTAAGTGAGACGAAGTCTGTAAGGCAGCATTTCCCTTTGCTCTGAAGACTTAAGGAGGAAAAGAGATCCTAAGCCTCTTTTGATTTTAATTATTTAGGTGGTTTGGGGAAAGGTAGGAGGTTTATGGCTATATAAGCGGAGCTAAAGGAAGCCTCTGTTGCTTACTTTGGGAACTTTCCAGAAGCTAACACCAATCACCAGTCACGTTAAAAATGGGTTAAAATCATTATCAGATTATGAATAATTCACAAGGCACCCCCTGTTACCCATTACATTTTGTTCTACATAATTGCCTTCTGGAAATATGCTCCCAGTGAAGGGAACTGGGAGTATGCATGAAATTGAATATTTCTTCCTTTGACAAGTAAATTTCAGCAAAATCATGAATTAGTTTCAGTCCACTGCTGCCTACCTCCTCTGAGTTTATAAGACTGGTCTTGTGCCCCTGCAAAATAACTGAGCAAGGAGAAAAGAGTTCAGCTTCCCTGAAAGGAGAGCCAGCTCCAGCTCCTGTTCACATCAGGCAGTGTCCCAAGGGTTCTAAATATTGCAGAGGATTCAGGGTGGGATGGGGAGCTGGAGGAGGGATGTCTGGGGAGAATCAGAGCTAAACCACAACATGAACTCTGGATAGTATGATTCAAGGATGAGAATAACTGCAGTAATAATCTTTTTTAAAAAACTGATGTAATTCATCCTTTTAGAGGATACAAGACATTGTACTCTGGCCTCTGGCAACCATTAATCCACTCTCTGTCTCTATAGATTTGCCCATTTCAGACATTTCATATAAATGGAATCACGTAACCTGTGGCCTTTAGTGACAAGCTCCTTTAACTTAGCATAATATTTTCAAAGTTCATCCATGTTGTAGCATGTATCAGTACTTCATTCCTTTTTATTGCTGAATAGTATTTCATTGTATGCATATACGATAGATTTTTTATCCATTTATCACTTAATAGAAATTGGTTTGTTTCTTCTTTTTGGCCATTATGAATAATGCTACTATGAGCAATCATATATGCGTTTTTGTGCAAAACTTACGTTTTCAGTTCTCTTCAGTAGATATATAGGAGTCTGGCTCATAAGGTAACATATGTTCAATTTTTTGAGGAAGTATCAAATTTTTCCACTGTGGCTGCACCATTTTACGTTATCAGCCCCCTCCCCCAACCCCAGCAATGTACAAGGGTTCTGCCCTTTTCTAGCACTAACTTTCTTTCTCTAGCAATACCCTTACTTTATCTTCCTGGCCAAAAGTTATCTGTTCCAAGTACTAGTCACAGCTCATCTAAAAACCTAACCTATATTACTGGTTTAATGTGTCATCTCTCCGGATAACATATTCACAATTTAAGAAATGTTTCCCAGAGATACAATAATACATTATTCAGGACACATCCAAATTCAAAACATCTGAAGCAGAAAGATGATTTATTTACTTGTATAGCTGGGAAGATAGAGAGACAGCTTACAGACTCTAAGGGAGAGTTACAGGAACCAAAGCTTCAGCTTCAAGGTGAATCAGTCAATCTTTCTCTCTCCCTCTCTCTCTAATAACCTAACAGAAAGGTTATTCCCACCCCCACCTTTCTAAGTCTCCCTCTTACTTCTTTGGTTCCCACCTTCCATGATTCTCTCTCCATATCTCAACTCTGTAGCCTCAGCCTGGTCTCATTCCACACCAGGTTCTTTCTGGGTGTAAGAATGATGGCGGCCAGCAGCTCAGGCTTCCGTCCTCCCAGCTTAGCAGGCCCAGGGACAGTTTAGATCAAGGGACAGGGACTCTCTCCTAGCATCATGTGTATTATTTCTATCTAGATCAATCATGTGTCCAGGAAAATGAAATCTAACGTTTGGCCTACACTGGCTTCACACCTACATCTGTGGCCAGTTCAGAAGGGGAATAGGGAAATAGATGAACAGGGTAGGAGATGGGAGGGACATGCTGGGCAACCAAAAAATAATCGCTGCCAAAGACCTTCATTCAAAGGGGAGGTGCTAGTGTTAGACATTTTTGGCATTATGTAAATTCCAAGATCATAGGCAAATGGGTCATCGTTGGGGAGGAAGGACCCAACAACAACCCCAAAGCTTATTCTGTGTCAAGAGCCAGCCCTGGTCTGGACAGTCTCCTGGGGTAACAGAGGACACTGCATCCCTGGAAAGCCAACAGGCACTTTTCAAATTACAGGGCAATACATATCACTGCAGCCCACGTGGAGACTGGGGCAGACCTACCACTTAACCTGATTACTGCCTCCTTGGTTATTTCATTCTGTTACAATTTTACTTTTTCCAAATGAGTGGAATGGAATCTTTTTTAGAAAATGAAGGAACAACTTCAGTAATTGAAAACATCTTCTATTTTACCCTCGGTGGGTTCCAAAATCTGAAAAAAACTCTCAAGGGACTTCCAAAACCTCTCAAATAAAGTTAAATGGCTATTAGGGCCTACACGTTCAAAAGAGAAAGTGAGCTGAATCCTTAGATGTGAAAATTGGAAGATCCTGTGGGGACCACCTAGCCCCACTACTCATTCTACTCAGGGAGCAATTGAGGCCCAGAGCTTGTAAGAGGCCTGTCTGGTCATACAGATAAGAAGTGGCAGAGCCACTAAAACCAGCTCTCCCCGCCCATGCCCCTTCTTGACAGGGCCTCTTCTTGTCTGCAATTCTCCCTTATGAGCACAAACTTTAAAAAAAAAAAAAAAAAATTAGCATTTCCCCAGTGGTATTGTGAAGAAGAATCTGCCTGCCAATGCAGGGGACAAGGGTCTGATCGCTGGTCCAGGAAGATTCAACATGCCTTGGAGCAGCTAAGCCCCTGCCATAACTACTGAGCCCCTGCACACTAGGGTCTGTGCCCCGAACAAGAGAAGCCACTGCAAGGAGAAGCCTATGCACCACATCTAAGGAAAGCCCTCGTTGCAATGAAAGACCCAGCACAACCACCAAAAAAATGGCTCCAGATACATAGTAAGGGCATAAGAAGGAGCTGCTGAATGGTTGCAAAGAATTTCCAGTTTTAATTATTTCTTTGGACATTGCAGGAATCCAATCTATGCCTAGAGGAGGCTTCTTGCTGAAATAAGCACTGCGGGTCCCATATTCCAGCTGTGAGTCACAAACAGCACAGGAAGCATCTTAATGAGGTTTTTCTGAGTGAGAAGAGAGTTCTTAAGGGTGAAGAGAGGAAAGAGGTGCAGGCATTTTTGAAACTGCAATAAACAGCTGAAATGAACAGAATCCACTTGAGTACTAACCACGTGTAATGTCCTATGGGCAGAACAGAGACATTTCAGACACAATTCTCTCCTTGCACATTTAGAATCCAGTCCCCCAGGAGACATGCTTCTGGGACACGTTTTGCAGTCTGTGAGTGTGTGTGTGTGTGTACACGTGGGCACACGTGAATTTGTAAGAGCCCTTCATGTTAAGAGCTCTTAGTTCCTGTCTATCTCATAAGTTGCAAATATTTCTCTCCTGCTTTCATTTGTCTTTTGTTTTTCTCTTCTGAAGTATTTCATTTTCATATGTGATCATATCCATCAATCATTTCTTTTGTGTGGTCTAAGTTTTTGTGTGATGACTCAATATCCATCTCTACTTCAGTTTTCATCAGAATTTTTTCCTAATACTTTTGTACACTTAAATATTTAAACTATGTGGAATTTCTTTGGGTGTAAAATGTGAGGTAGGGATCGAAGCTTTTAATGGGTTTTTTTCCCCCTCAAAATAATTAATCAGTTATCACAATAACACTTGTTGACTAAGTCTCTTCACATCCAGTAATGTTTTACAGAGTTACAGCTGGGCAGATATATATACTTCCTTGCTGTTGCTATTGAAAAATATATGCGCAAATTTATGACCCTCTTCCCTTCAAAAGATGGAATTTAATTCCCCTCCTCTTGAGTGTCAACTGCATTTGTAACTTTTAACTGAATAAAGTGTTTTTTTAATTTTCAGTCCCACTTACTTAAGACTCTGACCCCTGAAGCCCTTGGAGAAGCACTGTCTCTATACAAACCATCACAGGAGGCCAAGAGTTCTTCTCAGCCCCAGAGTAGAGTGCTTTCCCGAAGAATTGGTTGCCCCTGACTACTACTGAATCTTCATATAGATCTGCTTTTCCCTGAATCTTGCAAAGTGCCTCTTGAATTGTTTCATCGGTGTTTTGCTATAAGCCCCCTCTCTTAGGGTGCTCAGGTCCAGGCCAAAGGAGTGGACAGGAGGCACAAGCCCTTCTATTTACTTACAGACACTTATTCTCCCTTCACAGAGCAAATGTCCCACATAAATGGATGGAGACCTATAGGGACTACTGGGGGTGTGGATTATCAGCATGAACAGCAGCTAAGCACAGTGCTCGGCCAGTCCCATTCTTAACCTAACCTGAGAGCCCTCTGATCTCTCCGACTCTTTGGGTTAGCGTTTGTCTCCTCACAGAGCTTTCCTGTCCTTGTTCCAAATATCCTTGGAGTATCCAAGTATCCCAAGAATCCTTGGGAACACAACAGCTCTCCCTCTGCCCCAAAGGAACGTGACCTGGCTGTGCTTTTGCATTATAGATGATCCAGCATTCTTAGGGAAGCAGTGCTTTCTGCACTTTAGATCTAGGAAGGAGAAAGTTGTAGAGAGGATTCTCTTTCCTCTAACCTTCAAACTGGCATTCATTGATAGAAGGTTTTTGTTGTCAAGGGTGGAGAGGGAGCTGCTTAGGGTGACAATCAGACAGCCTTTAAATCACGGGTATCAGTCTTTTAACAAGCAACTCCATGGTTAAAGAGACAGAGGCAAAGTGACAAAAGAATTNGAGAGGATTCTCTTTCCTCTAACCTTCAAACTGGCATTCATTGATAGAAGGTTTTTGTTGTCAAGGGTGGAGAGGGAGCTGCTTAGGGTGACAATCAGACAGCCTTTAAATCACGGGTATCAGTCTTTTAACAAGCAACTCCATGGTTAAAGAGACAGAGGCAAAGTGACAAAAGAATTTAAGTTTTCAGTTGCACTTATTCAAGACTCTGACCCTTGAAGCCCTTGGAGAAACATCATCTCTTCTGTAAACCATCACTGGAGGCCAAGAGTTCTTCTCAGCCCCAGGGCAGTGTTTCCTGAATTGAACAAAGAATGTTCAAACTACCGCACAATTGTATTCATCTCACACACTAGCAAAGTCATGCCCAAAATTCTCCAAGCCAGGCTACAACAGTACTTGAACCATGAACTTCCAGATGTTCAAGCTGGATTTAGAAAAGGCAGAAGAACCAGAGATCAAACTGCCAACATCCACTGGATCATAGAAAAAGCAAGAGTTCCAGAAAAAAATATGCTTCTGCTTTACTGACTATGTCAAAGCCTTTGACAGTGTTCAGTTCAGTTCAGTTGCTCAGTTGTGTCCGACTCTTTGCGACCCCATGAGCCACAGCACGCCAGGCTTCCCTGTCCATCACCAACTCCCGGAGTCCACCCAAACCCATGTCCATTGAGTTGGTGATGCCATCCAACCATCTCATCCTCTGTCGTCCCCGTCTCCTCCTGCCCTCAATCTTTCCCAGCATCAGGGTCTTTTCCAATGAGTCAGCTCTTCCCATCAGGTGGCCAAAGTATTGGAGTTTCAGCTTCAACATCAGTCCTTCCAATGAACACCCAGGACTGATCTCCTTTAGGATGCACTGGTTGGATCTCCTTGCAGTCCAAGGGACTCTCAAGAGTCTTCTCCAACACCACAGTTCAAAAACATCAATTCTTCGGCGCTCAGCTTTCTTTATAGTCCAACTCTCACATCCATACATGACCACTGGAAAAACCATAGCCTTGACTAGACGGACCTTTGTTGGCAAAGTAATGTCTCTGCTTTTGAATATGCTATCTAGGTTGGTCATAACTTTTCTTCCAAGGAGTAAGCGTCTTTTAATTTCATGGCTGCAGTCACCATCTGCAGTGATTTTGGAGCCCCCCAAAATAAAGTCTGACACTGTTTCCACTGTTTCCCCATCTATTTCCCATGAAGTGATGGGACCAGATGCCATGATCTTCGTTTTCTGAATGTTGAGCTTTAAGCCAACTTTTTCACTCTCCTCTTTCACTTTCATCAAGAGGCTCTTTAGTTCTTCCTCACTTTCTGCTATAAGGGTGGTGTCATCTGCACATCTGAGGTTACTGATATTTCTCCTGGCAACAGATTTCTCTCAACCCATGTACAGATTTCTCTTTGACTATGTGGATCACAACAAACTGTGGAAAATTCATGAAGAGATGGGAATACCAGACCACCTGACCTTCCTCCTGAGAAATCTGAATGCACGTCAAGAAGCAACCATTAGAACCGGACATGGAACAACAGACTGGTTCCAAATTGGGAAAGGAGTCCGTCAAGGCTGTATATTGTCACCCTGCTTATTTAACTTNAACTGTGGAAAATTCATGAAGAGATGGGAATACCAGACCACCTGACCTTCCTCCTGAGAAATCTGAATGCACGTCAAGAAGCAACCATTAGAACCGGACATGGAACAACAGACTGGTTCCAAATTGGGAAAGGAGTCCGTCAAGGCTGTATATTGTCACCCTGCTTATTTAACTTATATGCAGAGTACATCATGAGAAATGCTGGGCTGGATAAAGCACTAGCTGGAATCAAGATTACCAGGAGAAATATCAATAACCTCAGATACACAGATGACAACCACCCTTATAGTAGAAAGCGAAGAAAAACTAAAGAGCCTCTTGATGAAAGTGAAAAAGGAGAGTTAAAAAGTTGTCTTAAAACTCAACATTCAAAAACAAAGATCATGGCATCCAGTCCCATCACTTCATGACAAATAGATGGGGAAACAATGGAAACAGTGACAGACTTTATTTTGGGGGGCTCCAAAATCACTGCAAATGGTGACCACAGCCATGAAGTTAAAAGATGCTTACTCCTTAGAAGAAAAGCTATCACCAACCTAGCTGCTGCTACTGCCTGCTGCCAAGTCACTTCAGTCGTGTCCGACTCTGTGTGACCCCATAAACGGCAGCCCACCAGGCTCCCCCAACCCTGGGATTCTCCAGGCAAGAACACTGGAGCGGGTTGCTATTTCCTTCTCCAATGCATGAAAATGAAAAGTGAAAGTGAAGTCACTCAGTTGTGTCTGACTCTTAGCAACCCCATGGACTACAGCCCACCAGGCTCCTCTGTCCATGGGATTTTTCAGGCAAGAGTACTGGAGTGGGGTGCTATTGCCTTCTCCAACCTAGACAGCATATTTAAAAAGTAGAGACAGTACTTTGCTGACAAAGGTCCGTCTAGTCAAAGCTATGGTTTTTCCAGTAGTCATATACGGATGTGAAAGTTGGACCATAAAGAAAGCTGGGCGCCAAAGAATTGATGCTTTTGAATTGTGGTGTTGTAGAAGACTCTTGAGAGTCCCTTGGACTGCAAGGAGATCCAACCTGTCTACCCTAAAGGAAATCAGTCCTGAATATTCATTGCAAGGACTGATGCTGAAGCTGAAGCTGCAATACTTTGGCCACCTGATGCGAAGAACTAACTCATCAAAGACCCTGAAGCTGAGTAAGACTGAAGGCAGGAGAAGGGGACGACAGAGGATGAGATGGTTGGATGGCACCACTGACTCGATGGAGATGAGTTTGAGCAAACTCTGGGAGTTGATGATGGACAGGGAAGCCTCATGTGCTGCAGTCCATTGGGTCACAAAGAGTTGGACACAACTAAGCGACTGAACTGAACTTATAGGTTATTAGAAGATACTGGGTGTCATTTGCTGTGCTATGGGGCTTCTCTTGTGGCTTAGTGGTAAAGAATCTGCCTGAGCAGGAGACAGAGGTTTGATTCCTAGGTCAGGAAGATCCCCTGGTGAAGGAAATGGCAATCCACTCCAGCATTCTTGCCTGGGGAATCCCATGGTCAGAGAAACCTGGCAGGCTATAGTTCATGGGATCACAAAAGAGTCAGATATGATTTGGCAACTAAAACAAAACAAAATGAAAAATGCTGTGCTATACAGTAAATCCTTATTGCTTATCTATTTTATGTACAGTAGTTTGCATCTGTTAATCCCATACTCTTAATTTATCCCTTCCCCACCTACCTTTCCCCTTTGGTAACCATAAGTTTGCTTTCAATGTCTGTAAGTCTGTTTCTGTTTTGTATATAGACTCATCTGTACTGGTTTTTTAGGTTTCACATATAAGTGATATCATATAGTATTTGTCTTTGTCTGACTTATTTCACCAAGCAAGTATTCTCTAGGTCAAAGATGCCCTTTATAACATAGTTTACAACAGTGAAAAATTGCCAAGAGCCTAAATGCTCAAAAGTAAGGGGATTTCCACACCTATGGTCAATTTATCTTAAACCAAGGAGGCAAGAATATACAATGGGGAAAAGACAGTCTCTTCAGCAAGTAGTGTTAGGAAAGCTGGGCAGCCACATGCAAGTCAATTTAGAACATACTCTTACACCATCCACAAAAATAAACTCAAAATGGCTTAAGGACTTAAATGAGACATAACATCATAAAACTTCTAGAAAAGAACATAAGCAAAACATTCTCTGAGGTACACCATATCAATGTTTTCTTAGGTCAGTCTCCCAAGGCAATAGAAATAAAAGCAAAAATAATGTGGGACCTAATCAAACTTAGAAACTTTCGCACAGCAAAGGAAACCATAAACAAAATGAAAAGACAACCCACAGAACAGAGGAAAATATTTGCAAATGATGGGACTGACAAGGGGCTTCACTTCCAAAATATAAGAATGGTTCACACCAAATATCAAAAAAACAACCCAAACAAAAAAATGAGCAAAAGACCTAAATAGACCTTTCTTCAAAGAAGACATACAGATGGCCAATAGATATATGAGAAGATGCTCATCATAGCTAATTATTACAGAAGTGCAAATCAAAACTACAGTGAGCTACCACCTTGCACCACCACTGGAGAAACAGCAGTGCCAAGTCCACAACCCTACTCTAAGAAGTTACTTATGCCAGAGGCTTCCCTTGGCCCAGATTTGGGTTTTAAACCTACTTTGCATTAGATGACTGACCAGTAGCCCCAGTGGGCCTTAGTCTCTCCAGCTAAGAAATTTACAAAGAATTTACCTTAAAGGTTTATGTGAGGATTAAATGAAACAAAATGTATAAAGTTCTTAGTGTACAGGACCCAGTAAAGGCTCAATAAATACTGGCTGTTATTTATAATGCTTTATGCAGGTATCCTTACTTATTGTCCCTGTTTTTTTCTTTCTTTCCTGTGGTGGTAAAATATACATAAAACATCATTTTAATCATTTTAATTAGTTCAGTGGCATTAAGTACAGTCACACTGGTGGGCAAGTATCACCAGCATCCTTATCCAGAACTTTTCCACCTTTCCAAACTGAAATTTCATACCCACTAAAAAATAACTTTCTATTTCTCCCTTCCTCTGGTCCCTGGCAACCAGCATACTACTTTCTATCTATGGATTTACAAGTCTAAGTACCTAATAGAAATGGAATTATATATTTATCTTTTTGTGACTGGCTTATTTCACTTAGCATAATATCTTCAAGGTTCATCCATATCGTAGCATGTGTCAGAATTTCCTTTTCAAGACTGAATAATATTCCATTATATGTATATAACCACATTTTGTTTATCCATGGATACTTGGGTAGTTTCTACCTTTTGACCATGGTGAATAATGTTGCTACAAACATGGGTGTCCAACCATCGTTTCAAATCCTTGCCTTTAACTCTTTGGGATATACACCAAAGGGTGGAATTGCTAGTTCATACAGTGATACCATTTTTAATTTGTTTGAGGAACTGCCATATTGCATTCCCATAGCAATGCACCATTTTACATTCCCACCACAAGAGTTCTAATTTCTTCCCATTCTCACTGAAACTTACTACTTTTTTGTTAAAGTAACCATCCTAACGGGTGTGAGCTGGTATGTCACTGTGAGTTTTATAAAGCGTCTGTCTACAATGCAGGAGACCCGGGTTTGATCCCTGGGTTGGGAAGATCCCTGGAGAAAGAAATGGGAATCCACTCCAGGACTATTGCCTGGAAAATCCCATGGACAGAGGAGCCTGGTAGGCTATAGTCCATGGGGTCGCAAAGAGTCGGACACAACTGAGCAGCTTCATTTTCATTTTCACTGGTTAGTGATGTTGATCGTCTTTCATGTGCTTACTATTTGTATATCTTCCTTGGAGAAATGTGCATCTAAGTCCTTTGCTCACTTTTTAATTTGAGCTGTTTGTATTGATGTTGAGTATGCAAGGTGTCTTACACGAGTTTATTCCTTTCTTCCCACAGTGTTCCCAGAGCCTCCTCTTAATGCCCCAAGGCACCTCAGACTGATGAATGAAATCTGCAACAGTAGCTAGAAACATGAAATAAACAAATGTAGAAAGGTGGGAAGGGAAGACCAGCTAAGAAGATAAACAAACTAGCTCTGATTCTCTCCAGCCAGTCCTTACTAAATTAGCCACAAAATGTCAGCATCTCAGATTCAAAGGTGAAGTGATTTATATAAATTTCACCTTTGAACTTGACAAGAGGAATGAGTCTTTGTACATTAGGAGTACCCTCCCTGCTCTCCCCACAACAGAACAGCAGCAGCAAGCACCAGAAAACACGAGAAAAAGAGTGAGGGGTTTGGAAAGATGTTAGGTCCTGTACAGGCAGCTTTCAGGGTGCAGAAACACATCTGGGGAAAGAAACAGAAAGAGTGATTGCTCCCCCATCACGTTCTCCAGAGGCAGAAACTTAGAACACAGCGTAGGAAGGTAATGTTAATAAGGCAAGTGAAGCCATGATGAAAAGTTGTATAGGGAAGACAAGTGAGAATAAAATCAGGAGATCCCCTAAAATGACAGCCATCCACAAGACACTTTTTAAGCATACTTGCTCTTCTGATAGTAACCCCAGCCCTGCTCAGGTTCCTTCCTCTAGAATTTGAATAAGACTATAACTCTACACCAGGAATCACACTAAATGCAGGCTCCCAGGCACTGTATTCAGAGATGCATCCTTTGTGGGTCCAGGTGGGGCCTGGGGATCTGTATTTTAGCTCCGCTGCTCACGATGAAAGCTGTGTCGATGTCTAGAGCCCATATCTTGAACCCTTCTGGATACTCTCAGTGGCAGAGATGTCCCTGGGCTATACCCAGTCTGTGGGACAGCCATCATAGTCTCTATTCCCCTTTTCCTCCCCAAATGCTGGGAATGATTCCTGAGATGATGAACAGAAAAATTAGGGGACAATGACTTACCCCATGACCCAGGATTCTTCCTTCCACAAAAGAATTTGCTAAGAGATGTCTTCACTTTCAGGTACTTATAAGTGTTTGTTTGCCACATTAAAAGTGTAAGAACTTTGGCAGACGGCATTCAGGGGAGAGATGGAGAGCACTTAAGATCCATGGCAAACTGAACCTCAATGAGTAATGACGATAATATGAGAATCAGAAGCCAAAGGTACAGAGAGAGAATAGGATTTTGTTTGCACACTTGTCAAGAACACATTCGTTTGTAATTGTAATAATAATGACTCTTGAGCCAGGCCCTATGCTAAGTACTTTACTTAATTTAAACATATATTTACATAAGTAAACATGAACAAAAGAAAAACTGAGGCTGTATTTACAGATGATTACAGGTCAGTCAAGCAATGTAGCCTTGTGTTTTAGCATGAGTTCTAGACAGCCTCAGGTTCAAGTCCTGGCTCTATCCTTCATTAACTGTATGACTTTAGCAAGGAAGATCTCCAGGTCTTAGTGGGTACATCTGAGAAATAAGGCAGCATGTACATCACAGGACTGTTCATCCAATTAAAGAAAATGATACGTGCAAAGCTCTTAGCACAGTCCTCAGTATGTGGTAAAACCAACTTATGAGTATTTTTAATGGTTGCTATTATCATTGTTGCTGCCTGAGTAGAGTTTGAGTCCCCTATACTAAAGGAGGGCAAGAGTTGAGTCTATAGCCAGTTCTGACTTCACACATTCCCACCAAGATGCAAAGGAATACAGGGGACACTGCCAGGCCAGTGTTGTCACCAAGGTGTACCCAGAGCTGGAAACAACCTATCACCAGTTATTCATGCCGGATAACTCCCCCTACACAGAGAGAGCATCCTAGAAACTGCAGAGATCCATAAGGGAGACGTGAGGTCACTTTAAGAATGGAAGGAAGTAGAAGAGAGCTCAGTACTGAGCAAATATTCAACCATTATTGGACATTGTTATTATCTCTAATTTATAAGATATCTGCTATGGTGTCTCTAAAAAACACATGACCTCATTAATAGTAATTCGCACTGAGCACCTACTCAAGAGCCATCTCTTGGGTCTGCATGCCAAATACCTTTTCCTGATGACAGTGTCTCACTTTTCTCTGGGGAACTTCCTCCCTCCATCCTAGAAGGTAGACCATCCTGTGGCTCTAGTAGGGTTGCCCATCACAGTGCTCTATTCTAGCTTCTGACAGTCATTATTAAATCATTCCAGGGTTTCCCTGGGAAGCTCAGTGGTAAAGAATCCATCTTTCAATGCAGGAGACACAGGTTCAATCCCTGATCCAGGAAGATCCCACATGCCAAGGAGCAACTAAGCCTGTGCACCACAATTACCAAGTGGGTGCTCTAGAGCCTGGGAGCCACAACTACTGAGCCCGTGTGCTGCAACTGCCGAAGCCCGTGCACCCTAGAGCCTGTGCTCTACAACGTGAGAACCCACCACAATGAGAAGCCTGTGCACAACTAGAGAGTAGCCCCTGCTCGCTCCAAGTAAAGTCCATGCAGCAATGAAGACCCAGCACAGCCAAAAATAAAAAAATAAAATTATTTCTTAAAAATAAAAAAAATAATAGTTCCTGACTAACCAGCAGAGGTCACCAAGCAGTGAGGTGGGGCATCCAGAGGACCTCAGGAAGGACAGCAGCTCTTCTGTGTGAGTTTTGGGTTCCAGCTCAAGGATTCCAAGGAGAGTCGAGGAGAAGTGAGAATCAGTTCTGGACTGATTGCTGTTTTGGTCTCAGGATTAAGAAAAGCAGAGGTTAACTAGGGATGGAGTGCTGTCATGAGGTGTGGGCTTGGAGCAGTTAGCTATTCTCAGTAAGAGATGAGAATAACAAAGTGGGCCTTTGCTTTTGCCTTTTGTCAGAAGTCAGAAAGCAGCAGTCATCCCAAGAGAGGTCCTTGTGGCATGTCACAGCTGCTGCCTGAGTGTGGGAGAAACACAAAGCTGTGGCTTTGCAGCTGACTTTATCTTCTCTGTCCTCCCAGCTGACTTTTTTACTTCGCAGTCCAAGCTTATCTTCACCATCAGCCCCAACTGTGACTTTGTACAAAGACACCCGTCCTCAAAACATTTGACTGTCATTTGCTAGAAAATTGAGAATTCAATCCTTTGATGACTATGATGTGAAGGAACCCCCTGGCTGCAAAGCTCAAGCTGCTGTGATAAGGTAGAACTCTGCCACACCAACAAGGGCTGCAGCTGGATCGTCCAAGGCAGAGCCTCAGGGGAGGCCCTGCTACAAGCTGCTGGTGCCGAGATGCCCATCACTGCCTGGCCTCTCCCAGCCTCCCAGAGGACTGACTGTTTAAGCTATTATTTCCATTCCAGGAACTATCCCAGTCTTTTTCCAGTAATCTTTATTATACCAAGCCACTGAGTTACTGTTTCTTGCCACCCTAGAACCCTAAGTGGCCTAACTCTGTAAGCCCTGTGTTGGCTGCTGCGGATAGAGAGGAATAAGATGCAGGCCTACCTGGATGTGCTCATTGACTTCTTGTGACTAAAGGGAGTGATTATTCTCATGACAAAAAAAAAGATTCTTCCCTTTGCAAAATAATTCCCTTCTGGGTCTTCCCATTCCTCATTCTGTAAATGTCACAATGGCTTATGCTATCCCCAGTGCCTGGCCCACAAGAAGCCCTCAGTGGATTCCCTGAATGAATGATGGATGATGTGATCATCTCTATTTCTAAAGATAAGGAAAAAGAAGATTATAACTCATTCGGTGGTGGTTTAGTCGCTAAGTCGTGTCCGACTCTTGTGACCCTAGGTCTGTAGCCCACCAGGCTCCTCTGTCCATGGGATTTTCCAGGCAAGAATATTGGAGTAGATTGCCATTTCCTTCTCCAGGGGATCTTCCTGACCCAGGAATCAAACCTGGGTCTCCTGCATTGTGGGCAGAACCTTTACCAACTGAGCTATGAGGGAAGTAGATGCTATCAATAAGTGGCAGAGTAGAGATTCAAAACCAGATCAGCTTGTGTCTTCCCTCCACTACACCGCACTATGTTTCCCTTATCCACCCCAAAATGGAGCTCTCCTCTTCTTAGACAGAAGAAATTCCAAGATACCAAGGAAATATTCTAATTTCAAAATATCACACCATGATTTGGCAGGTCCTCTAAGAGCTAAGCAGGATTACCATATGACCCAGCAATCCACTCCTAGGTATATACCTAAAGACCTGACAACACCTACCCAAATGAGCACATGTACACACATGTTCACTGCTGCACTATAGCCACAAGAAGGAAACAGCCCAAATATCCATCAATGAATGGATGGGTAAACAAACTGGCAGATGCATGCAATGGAATCTGTTATTCAGCCATAAAGAGAAATGAAGCACTGACATGTTACAACGTGAATAAACCTTGAACATATATGCTACAGGAAAGACACCACACATCAAAGGTCACATACTGTATGCTTTTATTTATATGAAATAGCCAGAATACTATTTTGGCAAATTCACATAGAACACAAGAGTTGCGGGTTTTCAGCGTTGAGGGGAGGAGGAAATGGAGAAAAACTGCTTCATGGGTAGGGAGTTTCCTTTCAAGGGGATAAAAATGTTTTGGAACTAAACAGAGGTGATGATTACATAACAAGATGAGTGTTCTAAATGCCACTGAATTGTTCACTTTAACACGGTTAATTTTGTTATGTGAATTTTACCTCAATTAAAAAAAAAAATCATATCCAGGAGCTCTGAGGGCACTCAGGAACACCAAATGTTTCCCATGGCACTTATGCTTGATGCTGTTCATATGCTGAAGAAGGCCTCTTTCAGAGAAGTATGGTCAAACAGCTGGAGTACAGACAGCCTCAATTCAAACCCCAGATCAGCTACTTATGTCATGAGCTTGGGTGAATTTCTAAACCTCTGGATGCTGGTTTTCTCATCAGTAAAACTGGAGTAAGGCCATCCACCTCGTAGGGTTGTTTTAAGGACTAAGTGAGCTAATGCACGCAAACCACTTGAACAATTCCTAGGACATGATAAATGCCCAGTAAATAACAGCTGCTATAATGATGATGATGGTCTGCTAGAGTGAGTTCACTGCATTCAATCCCTCCGTTTTCAAAAGTTTTCATCATACTTGCTCTCTAATACATTTTATGCTACAGAGATGTTTCTGCCAGGAAAGGAGCTATTCTCCTCAGAGAAGACTGACTCTCCAGCGAACAGATCTCCAGTAATGAAATTCCAAATATGTTCTGGAGGACCCTTCCTGGTTTTTATCTCCATCAGCAGTGGAGAGCTCCCAGGAAGTGAGCCTGACACAGAGTCATTAGAGTGGTCTCTGTTCCCTTTGGCTGCCTGGGTAATTTAGTGCATTTATTGTTAGCTCTGTTTTTTGGTCATTTGCTATGTGGGATGACAATGCTCCCCTCTCAGCACCATGCTATTTCCTGTGCTCTGTGATGTGGAGATTTGGAGCTGTGGGAGACATCCCACATAGCTGGTTGGCCAACTTCAGAGATCCACCTTGGTCCAGATGGGTCACTAGGCTCAAAAAACATCCTGTCCACACCCTAAGCATATCAAACCTGTGCCTCTCATCCATGCCTTAGGGCATACATTTGATTTTTTTTAAATAATTATTTCAAAAATAATTAAAAGTGTTTAATATATAAAAGAATATGCCATGAAAAGGAAGTCTCTTCTGCTCCCTGCCCTTCGGCCTCTCAAGCCTTTCAGTTTTCCTCCTCCAAGATCATCATGACTGTTTCCTCTATACCCTTCCAGAGACAGGTTGCACATACAGGGACATATATTTATTCCTCCTTCTATGGTGCCCATGCATACTCTAGCACAAATGATACAAGGAGTTGTCATCTTGTTTTCTTTTTTGAATACCATAACATTTATTAAGGAAATTAAATTCTTATTTTTCCAAAAGACAAAAAAATTCTTCCCAGAAATACAACTACAGGTCTAAATGGCTTCTCTGAGGAATCCTTGCAAATACTTAAGAAAGTGATACACTAATCATCACATCTTGTTTTCTTTTTAAAAATTAGCTATCATGATAGTATTCATATTAGTTCATGGAACTCGATCTCTTTGTAATGGCTGCAATGTATTCCATCTAACAGGCATCCAAAGATTTATCCAGTCAGTTCACTACTGATTGATATTTAGGCTGTTTCCAGTACTTTCCTTTAACAAGCAGGTTACAATGAATGCCTTTCTAGAAGGAAATGAGAATTCAACTTCCTTCTGTTGAGGTGTGGCTTCCTCCTGTTCCCTTAGCACTTTGCTTATACAGTTGCCTATACAGACAGGACATGTTCATTACTTTGTCCTGTGTCCGGTACTGACTGTCAGGACACCCTGAATGTCTTGTATTCAGCTTTTTTCAATAAATTACCAAAATACGTCAGAGCTATTTTTCCTCCACAGTAATTGGTGCTTGAATCACTTAAATGGCAACACCAGCTGAAAAACGTATCTACATAAATAAAGATTCAGGCAACCTCTTATGATCTCCTGCAGGTTTAGTGGAGGGAAATAAAAGGAGTCGCTGAGAATTAAATGTATTTATTTGCACATTCAGGAAAAGAAAACACTGTTCTTTGGCCATAGTCCCTTGCCGTGAACAGTAACCACCGTTAATAGGAACTAACTGATTTTTTTTCCTGAAAACCAGCCAATCAGCGACACCCTGACTTCAGTAACTACGCTTCTGCATGTGAGCAAATCCAGGCCTAGACGACAGCCAATCAGGAAGCGTCTCACTCCCAGGACCTTTCTTCCGGGAAACCCAGCCAGCCAAAGGCAGCCTTGCTCCACGGATACATTAACACAGCTGAAAAGTCCTTACATTCTAAAATCCTTTCTCTTCTGAAAATCCACCAGACCCCGCTCGCTCCCGGGCTTCCCAGACGCTTTCATAAAATCAGCTCCGCCTTTGCTGGGGGGACTTTGCCTTAAAAGTGCAGTTCCCACTTTTAGGCAAACAGGAAGTTAACCTTAAACAACAACAACAAAAATCATCAGACGTTAAATTCAATGTATGTTAGTTTGCAGTTTTGCAGCCCTTTTAACAGTTGGACCCAGCTGTTTATAGTGAGAGTTTGAACCTGTGAATGACAGATGTACTCTCTCACAGCTGTGAGATTATCAATCTCTGATTCTTGCGGTGATTTTTATTACTTTTTTCAACCTTCCAGAAATATTTTTTTTTCTTGAGGTGTAAGAGACATATAACATTAGTTTCAGGTGAACAACATAATATTTGCTATCTATAAATATTGCAAAATGATCACAAGTCTAGTCAACAACTGTCACCATATAGTTAGAAAAATTTCTTTGTGATGTGGACTTTTCAGATTTACTCTTAGCAACTTTCAAATATGCGATAAAGTTTAAAGTCATCAGGCTTTACATTACATCTCCATGACTTATTTACTTTATTGCTAGAAACTTGTACTTTCTGGGCCTTTTCACCCATTTCTCTTAATCCTTACTCCTTCACCTGTGGCAACCACCAAGCTGTGCTCTGTGTCTGTGAGCCTGGCTTTTTGTTGTTTTAAATATGTGTCATAGGCTATTTTGTCTTTATTTCAGTTAGCATAATGCCCTCAAGGCCCATCCATTTTGTTGCCAATGGCAAGATTTCATTCTTTTTATAACAGTTTTCCATTGTGTAATCTCTGCTGCATCATCTTTATTCATCCATTGATGGGCATAGAGGTTGTTTCTATATCTTGCCTATTTTAAGTAATGCTGCAGTGAACACAGGGTTGCATACATCAGCTCAAATTAGTGTTTTCATTTTCTTCAAATAAATACCTTGGAGTGGAATTGTGGGATCATACAGCAGTTCTGTTTTTTTATTTTTTGAGGAACTTCCATACTGATTTCCATAATGGTTGCACCAATTTACATTACCACAAACAGTGCACGAGGATTCCCTTTTCTCCACAGTCTCGATAATATTTGTTGTTTCCTACAATAATAGTCATTCTGACAGGTGTGAGATGATACCTCATTGTGGTTTGATTTGCATTTCCTGATGATTTAGTGGTATTGAGTATCTTTTCATGTACCTATTGGCGATCTGTATATCTTATTTAGAAAAAAATCTATCCAGATCCTCTACCCATTTTTTAAATGGGATTGTTTCAGGCTTTTTTGCTATTTAGTTGTATGAGTTCCTTCTATATTTTGAATATTAACACATCATCAGATACCTATTTTTGTGTATATGGTGGTGGTGGTGATGGTTTAGTTGCTAAGTCATGTCTGACCATTTGCAACCCCTTGGACTGTAACCTACCAAGCTCCTCTATCCATGGGATTTCCCAGGCAAGAATACTGGAGTAGTTGCCAGTTTCCTTCTCCAGGGGACCTTCCCAGCCCGGGGATCAAACTGACATCTCTATATCTCCTACATTGACAGGAAGGTTCTTTTTTTTTTTTTGTCCCGTCTCAGGTGTACATGAGTTCCCAATCTTGAACTCTCCCCCCCACCTCCCACCCCATATCAACTCTCTGGATCATCCCCATGCACCAGTGACAGGAAGGTTCTTTACCACTAGCATCACCTGGGAAGCCCTCTTTTATGGCAGAGCCAAATGCAAAGAATCACAGTGCAGAAATTATTTTTTTTGTGTGCAATATTTTTCTGAGAAAAGCTTGTATATATAGCAATTGCAAGTAGGATTTCCTTCCAGATGAGACTTCAAAAACAGTAGCAATTTTTTGTAGACAGTCTTACTGCGTTGAGTTAATCACACACACACACACACACACACACACACACACACACACAAACCAAAGAGACACAAGAAATTTTTGGAGGTGATGGATAAATCTATTAATTGTGATGACTGTTCCCCAGGGAATGCATATATATATGCCCATACATACTCATCAAATATATACATTAAATATATGCAGTTTTTGTTTATATATTAAAAAGTTAATAATACAAACCAAAACCACAATGATCTGGAAGCAATCTAAGTGCCTACTGATAGATGAACGGATAAAGAAGATGTGGTATATATGTATATATAATGGATATTATTCAGGCATAAGAAAAGAATGAAATCTCACCATTGGTGACCATATGGATGGACCTGGAGGGCATTATGCTACTTCAGACGCAGAAAAACAAATACTACATGATTTCAATAATATGTAGAATTGGAATCTAAAAGCAAAACAAATGAACACACTTAACAAAACAAACAGAGTCACAGACACAAAGAACAAAAGGTGGTTGCCAGAGGGGAGAGAGGTGAGAGAATGAGAGAGAGAGGTGAGGAAGATTAAGAGGTATAAACTTCCAGTTACAAAATAAGAATCATCGATATGAAATGTACACTGTGAGAAATATAATCAATAATAATGTAATATCTTTTTATGGTGACAGACGGTAACTAGAGTTATTGTGGTGATCATTTTGTAACATACAGAAGTATCAAATCACTATGTTGTGTACCAGGAGCTAACACAGTGTTGTAGGTCAATTGTACTTCAAAACCAAACAAACATGTGCACACTGCTATATATAAAACATAATCAACAAGGACCTATTGTACAGCACATGGAACTCTACTCACTCTATAATTACCTACATGGGAAAATAATCTGAAAAAGAATGAATATATGTATATGTATATCTGAACCACTATTCTCTACAACTGAAACTAACATAACATTGTAAATCAACTATACTCCAGTATTAAATAAAGGGAAGGACTTCCCTGGTGGTCCAGTTGTTAAGACCCCATGCTTCTACTGCAGGGGGCACGAATTCTATCGCAGGTCAGGGAACTAAGATATCCACAAGCCATACAGCCAAAACATGAATTAATTTAATTTTAAAAACTTTAAAAAATCCAAACTATCTTCCCTCTTTAAAAAAAAATAAATTATATGTGAGTGACAAGCAATTCCAAGATCATTGCTAATTTAGTAAACACATCATTTTTATCATGAAGCTGTGATTCACCAAAACACATATTTCTATTGACACAACAGAACAATTTTATCTTCAATGCTGGATATTTTAACTAAATTTATAATTGTGTTTACATTACACTGAGCATGATCTCTCCTTAGCCAAAGTTCAATGGCCAAGGACAAGTTAACTTGGTTGTGACCGCTAAGGAAATCATGTTAAAATGTAAATAGGACTTCCCTGGTGGTCCAGTGGTTAAGAATGCGCCTGCCAATCCCACATGCTGCAGGGCAACCAAGCCTGCTTCCTGCAACAACTGAAGCCAGAGCACCTAGAGCCCACGCTCCACAAGAGAAGCTGATGTACCACAATGAAAGAGTAGCCCCTGGTTGCTATAACTAGAGAAAGCCAGAGCATAGGAATGAAGACCCAGTACAGCCAAAAATAAATATGTAAAATTTTATAAATGTAAACGAAACAGACATAGACCTTCACTTTGGGGAATTTTATAAGAAAATCCTGCAAAACGACAAGCTATTACGAGCCAAATCACCAGGGAAATATAAAGAAAGAAAGAGGTCTCTAATTTAGATGCAATTTATTTCAGATAAACAAAAATATGCTTTTAGAGACACTTATCTGGTAGTACAAGAGGTAAGAATCTGCCTACCAATGTAGAGGACATGGGTTCGATCTCTGGTTCAGGAGTCCACATGCTGAGAAGAAACTAAAGCCACAACTATGGAGCTCACATGCTGCAACTGCTAAAGCCCACGCAGTTAGAGTCTGTGCTCTGCAATAAGAGAACCCACTAAGATGAGAAGCCCGTGCATCACAACTAGAAAGTAGCCCCCACTCCCTACTACAGAAAGCCCCACGCAGCAATAATGACTGAGCAGCCAAAAAAAAAGCTTTTAGAATATCTCATGGAGGATTTTATTTTATCTCAAAGTATATATGCATAAGAAAGTAGAAATGATTCAAATTTAACTGGGTCTCCTGTTTAGATTTCTTAAATCTGGAAACACTATTCCTCCAGCCTCTGTGGTTTCCTGTTTCTGATCATCATCCGTCTATAATGCCACCCTCTTCCTCTTCAGTGACCAAATCCTAACTGTCTTTCAAGGTCCATCTCAAAACTCCAGGAATGATAACAACGATCACTTAGTGACAGCTAACTCAGTGCCAGGCACAGTTCTAAGTGCCTTACATGTATTAAATCATTTATTCCTCCCTGAGGTAAACTACTCTTGGCAATCATAGTACATACCATAAGGTAGGTGTTACTTTTCCTATTTTATGGATGAAGCAATTAAGCAGAAAGAAATTAAGTGACTTCCCAGAAGTTACACTCAGTAAGTGGTAGAGCTGGGAATCAAAGTCAAACAGTGGCTCTGGCCTGCATTCCTGGATATGCCCCAGGTCTCTCCGGCTTTGATCCGTGGCGGCTCTCTTGGGGCTCTGAGCTGCTTTCCCATCTAATATCTGAACCACACGATCATGCAGCTTATTATACTGTCATCCCCTTGTGAAGGAGCCTAAAATTACTAAACTTGTCCACATTTCTCCGCTTAAAAGGAATTCTACAATAGCCAAGAGGGAGGAGCAACCCAGTGTACCTGGACAGATGAACAGATTAAAAGATATGTATGTATATACGTGTATATACACAACACACACACAAACGGAATAATTTCCAACCTTTAAAAAGGACATTCTGACACATGCTACAATGTGGATGGAACTTGAGAACATATGCTAAGTGAAATAAGTCAGTTGCAAAAAGTCAAATGCCATATAATTCTTTGTATATGAGGGAACAAGAGTAAACGAATTGGTAGAGACAGAAAGTAGTGGCTGCATGGGCTCAGGGCAGGAGGAAATGGGGAGCTGTTGTCTAATGAGTATGCAGTTTCAGTTTTGCAAGATGAAAGAGCTGTAGAGACGAGCTGTAAAACATGAGTGTACTAACCATTCTGAGCTGAACACTTAAAAATGATTAAGATGGTAATCTCTATGCTGTTTTTACCATAAATATATTTTTTTAAAACAGAGAAAAAGAAATTTTGCATTTGACTTGTTAGTCACTCCCCTCTCACCTGCTCTCTAGGAAGCCAGTTTTTGGCAGTAGCATATCTGGGTTTTTGGAATGAGAGAGAGGAAAAGAGAACAACTGGGAAGCCAAACTCTGGTATCTGCATCAAAAAAGACAGAAATTTACTGTAAGGAAAAGGAGAATGGACGTTAAGTTGAAGGAAGGGTGAGACAGTCACCTGCTTTGGCTGGTTATGTGCAATGGGGTGTTGGGGCAGATTTTTTTAGTTAGGAATTTAGAATGAGCAGTAGAAAAAGGTTTCCTGGTTAGCAGTAAAAGGAATGAGGCAAAGAGAATTTTACAAGGTGCTCTGAGTTCTGATTTGGATTGTCTTTGATATTCCTCTAGAGACCTTAAAAACAATTCTAATTGCTTTTGGTCACCAGACTGTTTTTCTGAATATAACTCTGGTGCAAGAACAACAACAACAACAATAATATGGGATTAAACTATGTAAAATGGACAGTATTTGGTTTCTAATCCATAAAAATGACAATTTTTGTATGATTCAACCTAATGAGTGATATTTATGGAGCAGCTGCCATGTTCAGGCATAGTGCCAAATGCTTTACATGTGACGGTCTATCTTAAACCTCATGACAACCCTATGAAGAAGTTTCCCTACTTCACAGTTGAGGAAACTGAGGCACAGAGATTAAGACAACGTCCCAGCTAATAAGTGGCTGATCTAGCATCTGAACCCACTGGGCTACACAGCCAATGCTCTGAAACATGTGAGGCTTTGACTTTTATATGCAAGGTACTGATAGGTGGTATGGGAAATGCAAAGATCAGTGAGTAAGTTGTGAGATCAGAAAGAAAAGTGAGAAAGAGCTATAGGAAATGGAGATTAAGACATGGCCTCAGATAATGAGAAGACAGCAAGTAACAGCAGAAGCCTTGGCAGGGGATTCACAAACACAGCAGAAGGCAGCACAATATGGGAAGGTGCAGTCTGAGGAATAGAGAGTCATTGGTGAGTCAGAGGATGCACCTCCAGGCAGGGGGGAGAGAAAACAGGGGTTGGATCTCTTGCTCAACATCTATCCCACCTATGGAATTTTCCTGAGTGTGTTAGATATCTACTGCAGCATAACAAATTACTTTATAATGTAGCAGTTTTAAACAACAAATGTTTTATTTCCTCACAGCTTCTGTGGGTCAGGAATTCAGGACTGACTTAGCTGAGTGATTCTGGTTCAGGATCTCTCATGAGACTTCATTCAATATACCACTGATCAAAGTGGTGCACTTGTTACAAGTGATGAATCGACACATTATAATCACCCAAAGTCCAGTTTACATCAGAGTTCACTCTTGTACAAGGGTTTAGACAAAAGTACAATGAAGGATATGTATGCATCACTACAGTGTTATATAGAATAGTTTCACTACCCTATAATCTCTGTACTCAACCCATTCATCCCAGCCTCCCTGTTGTTTCCATTGTTTCCTGTTAATTCCTGGAAAGCATCTTTTTTATTGTCTCCATAATTCTGCCTTTTCCAGAAAGTCATATGGTTGGAATATTGTAATATGCAAAAATCCTCAACAAAATTCTAGCAAACAAAATCCAACAACATATTAAAAAGGTCATACATCATTACCACATGGGCTTTATCCCAGGGATGCAAGGATTCTTCAATATTTGCAAATCAATCAACGTGATTCATCACATTAACAATCTGAAAGATAAAAACCATATGATTATCTCAATAGACACAGAGAAAGCCTTTAACAAAATTCAACACCCTTTTATGATAAAAGCTTTCCAGAAAGCAGGGGCAGAAGGAACATACCTCAACCTAATAAAAGCCATATATGATAAACCTACAGCAAACTATCCTTAATGGTGAAAAATTGAAAGCATTTCCCCTAAAGTCAGGAACAAGACAAGGGTGCCCACTCTCACCACTACTATTCAACATAGTTTTGGAAGTTTTAGCCACAGCAATCAGAAAAGAAAAAGAAATAAAAGGAATATTATAATACATAGTCTTTTCAATAACATACATTTTAAGTTTCCTCCAGGTCCCATGACTTGATAGCCCATTTCTTTTTAGCCCTTATTGTCATTATTGTTTTCAGCCACTAAGTTTTGGGATAATCTGTTATGCAGCAATAGATACCTCAATATTCTTCCAGAGTATCCCATAACTAACCTCAGGGGAAAAAATATATATTTTTTGGATTCAGTTATTCACCCAACTTAAACCAAACAGTATATTTGGCTTTGGGTATGGTTAGATCTAGACAGCTCAACTGATGTCAACAGGGCTTTGTGTCTGTTTTCTATTGGTTCTACATCCCTCACTGACAGCTCTAAACTTTCCTGGATTTTATTAGAAGATTCATACAGAAGAAAGGTATCTCCTTTCTTCTGACCTGAATCATCTGCTATAACAGTGAGTCATGTTTTTAAGTCACAGAAGACTCTACCAGCAGTGGCTTAAATAAATAACCCACACAGATATTTATTATTTCCTTAGAGGAAGTCAGGAGTAGGAGGTCTGCTGCTGCTGCTGCTGCTGCTAAGTCACTTCAGTCGTGTCCGACTCTGTGCAACCCCACAAACGGCAGCCCACCAGGCTCCTCCGTCCCTGGGATTCTCCAGGAAAGAACACTGGAGTGGGTTGCCATTTCCTTCTCCAATGCATGAAAGTGAAAAGTGAAAGTGAAGTTGCTCAGTCGTGTCCGACACTCTTGGACTGCAGCCTACCAGGCTCCTCCGTCCATGGGAGTTTCCAGGCAAGAGTACTGGAGTAGGGTGCCATTGCCTTCTCCTGTAGGAGGTCTCAGTTCAGTTCAGTTCAGTCACTCAGTCGTGTCCAACTCTTTGCAACCCCATGAATTGCAGCATGCCAGTCCTCCCTGTCCATCACCAATTCCCAGAGTTCACTCAGACTCACGTCCATCGAGTCAGTAATGCCATCCAGCCATCTCATCCTCTGTCATCCCCTTTTCCTCCTGCCCCCAATCTCTCCCAGCATCAGTCTTTTCCAATAAGTCAACTGTAGGAGGTCTAGCACTTGTCAAATATCAAAGACTTAAGTTCTTTCTATCCTCCAATCTAGCTTCATGCTTGTTGCCTCACAGTTATAATATGGCTTTCGCAGTTTCAGGTATCACAACTGCCTTCACAATAGGAAGGAATGAAAAGGAACAGAGACTATATAGATGAACTCACAAACAAAAAAATTGTGGTGAGGGGTGTACTCACAATTCTTTTAATTAGACAACTTTAGTTCCAAAACAAGAGGATGGAAGGGTGAGTATGGGTAACAGTTTAAACTCAGGCATGGAGTGGGAGGCGTCTGAGGAGGGCAGGTTAGATTAGAGAGTATTTAATTGCACTCATCTCACACGCTAGTAAAGTAATGCTCAAAATTCTCCAAGCCAGGCTTCAGCAATACGTGAACCGTGAACTTCCAGATGTTCAAGCTGGATTTAGAAAAGGCAGAGGAACAAGAGATCAAATTGCCAACATCCACTGGATCATCAAAAAGGCAAGAGAGTTCCAGAAAAACATCTATTTCTGCTTTATTGACTATGCCAAAGCCTTNAATGCTCAAAATTCTCCAAGCCAGGCTTCAGCAATACGTGAACCGTGAACTTCCAGATTTTCAAGCTGGATTTAGAAAAGGCAGAGGAACAAGAGATCAAATTGCCAACATCTGTTGGATCATAGAAAAAGTGAGAGAGTTCCAGACAAATATCTGCTTCTCCTTTATTGACTATTTCAAAGCCTTTGACTGTGTGGATCACAACAAACTGTGGAAAATCCTGAAAGAGATGGGAATATCAGACCACCTGACCTGCCTCTTGAGAAATCTGTATGCAGGTCTGGAAGCAACAGTTAGAACTGGACATGGAACAACAGACTTGTTCCGAATCAGGAAAGGAATATCTCAAGGCTATATATTGTCACCCTGCTTATTTAACTTATATGCAGAGTACATCTTGAGAAATGCTGGATTGGATGAAGCACAAGCTGGAGTCAAGATTGGTGGGAGAAATATCAATAACCTCAGATATGCAGATGACACCACACTTATGGCAGAAAGTAAAGAACTAAAGAGCCTCTTGATGAAAGTGAAAGAGGAAAGTGAAAAAGTTGGCATAAAGCTCAACATTCAGAAAAATAAGAACAAGGTATCTGGTCCCATCACTTCATGGCAAATAGATGGGGAAACANAACCTCAGATATGCAGATGACACCACACTTATGGCAGAAAGTAAAGAACTAAAGAGCCTCTTGATGAAAGTGAAAGAGGAGAGTGAAAACATTGGCTTAAAACTCAACATTCAGATAACTAAGATCGTGGCATCTGGTCCCATCACTTCATGGCAAATAGATGGGGAAACAATGGAAACAGTGACAGACTTTATTTTGGGGGACTTCAAAATCACTGCAGATGGTGACAGCAGCCATGATATTAGAAGACACTTGCTCCCTGGAAGAAAAGTTATGACTAACCTAGACAGCATATTAAAAAGCAGAGATATTACTTTGCCAAGAAAGGTCCATCTAAAAGCTATGGTTTATCCAGTAGTCATGTATGGATGTGAGAGTTGGACTATAAAGAAAGCTGAGTGCTGAAGAATTGATGCTTTTGAACTGTGGTGTTGGAGAAGACTCTTGAGAGTCCCTCGGACAGCAAGAAGATCCACCCAGTCCATCCTAAAGGAAATCAGTCCTGACTATTCGTTGGAAGGACTGATGCTGAAAACTGACTCATTTGAAAAGACCCTGATGTTGGGAAAGACTGAAGGTGGGACAAGGGGATGACAGAGGATGAGATGGTTGAATGGCATCACTGACTCAATGGACATGAGTTTGCGTAAACTCTGGGAGTTGGTGATGGACAGGGAAGCCTGGCATGGTGCAGTTCGTGGTGTCACAAAGAGTCGGACACAGCTGAGAGACTGAACTGAACTGACTGAAGGGAAAATGAAGTCTGAACTTACTGGTGGCTGTTCTCTGAATGGGCAAATAAAGTGATGAATACAGAAAGTGAAAGAAAGTTTTGTGAGAAGTGGACCCCGAGAAGAGAGTTTTGTGCATGGTACAATTTTCTTAAGACATTAAATTGCCTTTGAAATCTTTTATTGTTACTGTGCCTAAGTGAATAACTTTCACAGTGAATAAGCTGGTACCAAACTGGAATTTGGTTTTCTCTCCTTGTTAAATGAACAAAGTTTTCTTAGAATGCAGCTCTTTGATAACAGACTATGTAAATTCCTTTGCCTTTAAGTGATTTATATTTGTTTTTAAAATCTTTTGTTACTTTGGTAAACTATTATTTCACAATGATCTATGAAGACACACATAGACAAAGCTCATTCCACTTCTACAAATATCAATCCCTCATTTACTCCTAAATTAGGGAATTTAAAATGGATAAACAATGGCCATAAATCAGGGTTATGGGAAATCCAAGATAGCTGCTTAGTTTTTCCTGGCTCCCTGACAAACCTCACTTTTATTTGATGGGATAAAGTCTTTCCTAACTTCAGGGTTAATGCTCTCACAACAGAGGAAAAAATGGTTAAAAATGTGCTTTGCACTTTGGGTATACTTTCTACAATCTCCAGTGATCAAAGCACACACTTCCCTGGACAATTCATACCATCATTAACAAAAACCTTTCAAACTTCTTAAAACGATCACTGTCACTATCAACCTCAATCATTAGGTAAGGACAACAGAAGAAAAACTAATTACATGGTATTAAACAAACTGCTAAATATGATTACAATTTTCATGACTTTTTGTCTGACATATTACTAACTTCTGATCTTTGTTTTCAGATATTAAGAAGCTTTTCTCCTCAAGCTACTTATGGTTTAAAACAATTTGGTAATCTATACCTATGGGTAAAATTAAAACATTTTTCTTTTCTCTCTGCCTTGTCCTTCTAGAAACTGGAGACACTTGAGTTCTGAATAGATTTATCAGGTAAATAAAAATATTGTCTCCTGACATATATAGATATCTCAAAGTATAGTGGGGACCTCTAGAAGAAAAAACTCCACCTCGACAAAAACTGATGACAGGCCTATGGCATCTGTAGTCAATGGACCAAACTTATTTTAAAAACAAATTAGTCTTGGCTGTGTTTTAAAAAAATGGTAATAATTTTAGCAAAAAAAATATTTCACTGAATACTAAATTCTAGTTTTTTTAGTTAAGGTCTGTGTTTACTGAAGATTCACTTCTTATTTAGTCCCTTGCTGTTATCTTATAATGTTACAAGATAAAAATCAGAGGCTTCATGATCTACAACCAGGAGATTAACATCAGACTATAGTCATTCAACAAACTAAGTCAGACAACATGGTATATACTGGACTACACCTAAAAAAAGTTCTTAAATTCTTACTTGTGAACTTACTATTACTGCAAACTATATTATTTTCCATATTGCCAGTTTTATAAGACTGTTCTCTTACATTACCAAATGTTTGACTGAGCCTCTAATAAAATGATACATAGTTCCATATGAAATCAATGATTGTAATAATGTAACTCTAGATGGGAAGAAGTAACAAGAGGGAATATTTTCCTGGACTATAAGAGACTATTAGTAACACAGATAAGGTCCAGGACTTTTGCTACTTTCATGGCCTAGTCCAATAACAGCACATTGAGCGGCCAATCAAAATATCTTCACTAGACTTGGGAATGAGCATTCCTAGCAATGTGGGACAAAATGATCATTAAATGCCCCTAAACCAATGGTCAAATGTAAGGCAATGAAGGGGCCCTGCCAACTGAAAATTGGTGCTTGCCATCTGCCTGTACAAAGAGTATATCAGGAGCCACTCCAGTTGCTGACTTTCAACACCCCCTGAAAGGAGTTTAGGGTAGAAATCATGAATGAGACATTCTGTGCTCTGGGGAAAACTGGCAGGGCAGGCCTCAGATTGTTATATATTTTCAAGAAAAGATTTTCATGAGCCCAAATTTTTGCATCTTCTCATACCTAGAGAAATACCAACATTACAAGCCAACATCTAGCCCTGGTTCTCCTGGCTAGCCCCTCTTCTAGGCCCCTTAGCAGCTTTTCTACTTCTATTCATCTTGGGGCTATATATCTCTAACTTCCTGCTAAGTTTGTTTCTTCTAAAATACGGTAAATAAATCTCCAGATGGTACTACAAGGATATCAGCTGGCTGACATATGGATTATGCTGGAACAAGTGGTCTTGTCATTCCATGGACTCTCATCTTCCTCCATATGCGCACCCTGACAGAGAGTGGGCATCGGGACCCAGACCCCATGATGCCCCTGTCCAGCAGGAAGAAGCCAGAGCAGTCTCCGCCCCCTTCCCCAATGACCTGTGTCCCCATGTCCTGCGGAGATAGGCAGGTAGTTAGACATGAGCAGGGTGTTAAGGGGCCAAAGATTTGGCCCATTAGTAAAAAGTGGGGGAATGTTGAATCCTGCCCCAGGCCATAGGTATGAGGCCTTACACCAAGGCCTCAGAAGCAGAGCCCAGAACCAAAGTCACCTCTGAAGCTGAGCTCCTTTGTAACCTTGACAAAAGCCCCCTGATCATCAATAACAAGCTTCCTGACTCCCAATTAAGCAAAGATGCCCACTCCAGTAAATACCCTATAGCATCCCAGCCAATCACCTAACGTCAACCTTCCAGCCAGAATTTTGTCTTAAGGCTATATAAATTGGTTATTAACCCACAAACACCACCAACTCTCCTTGGTCTGTCAGGAGGTCGGCCTGCTTCATTCATAGTGCCCACTTTTATCTCTTTTTGTTCTTAACAAACTCACTCCATAAATACTCTGTCCAGAAATTCTCTTCCAACTGTGTTCCAACTGCCTGAACACTATAATTGATTCAGGAAAGGATCATCGACAGGTGCGACACCCTTTGGGTGTAAGGACAATGGGGAACAGAATGTTCATACAATTTCAAAATATCACCCCCATAGATTATTTACTAATTACAAAAGGGAAAATGTGCCATTGCAATGGAGAGATCTGTTGAGCACCACTTTCTTGAAGTGCTCAAATTTAGCATTATCAACATTGGGACAACCTGACATTGTGCCTTCTGATGGTCAGTAAGATATTTAACCAGAATCACTTTGAAGAAGACTACACGAATTCATAGTATAGAGTATTTTCAAGACAATTTCCCTGGATTCTTTCAAATAGGTAGTGTCATGCAATACAAAGAAAAATGCTGGTGGATTCTGAATTCAGAGGCTAAAGAAAGGTAAATGCGTGAACCTTGAGATGATCTCGGACTGAAATGTAAAATGCTCCAATTAAGACAACTGAGGAAATTTAAATGTGGATTGTATGTTAAATGATATTGACTTAATGTTAAGTTTTCAAGATGTGCTAATCGCTTCAGTTGTGTCTGACTCTGTGCGACCCCATAGACATCTCCTACCAGGCTCCTCTGTCCCTGGGATTCTCCAGGCAAGAACACTCGAATGGGCTGCCATTTCCTTCTCCTATTCAGGAAAGTGAAAAGTGAAAGTGAAGTCGCTCAGTCGTGTCCGACGCTTAGCGACCTCATGGACTGCAGCCCACCAGGCTTCTCCATCCATGGGATTTTCCAGGCAAGAGTACTGGAGTGGGGTGCCATTGCCTTCTCCGAACAGTATTATGGATAACGACAAAGGATGAGATGGCTGGATGGCATCACCAACTCGATGGACATGAGTTTGAATGAATTCCGGGAGTTGGTGATNGGCTTCTCCATCCATGGGATTTTCCAGGCAAGAGTACTGGAGTGGGGTGCCATTGCCTTCTCCGAACAGTATTATGGATAACGACAAAGGATGAGATGGCTGGATGGCATCACCAACTCGATGGACATGAGTTTGAATGAATTCCGGGAGTTGGTGATGGACAGAGAGGTCTGGCGTGCTGTGATTCATGGGGTCGCAAAGAGTCGGACACGACTGAGCGACTGAACTGAACTATGCAGAAAAGTGTTAGTCACTCAGTCAAGTCCGACTCTCTGCAAGCCCATGGATTGGGACCCACCAGGCTTCTCCATCTATGAGATTTTCCAGGCAAGAATACTGGAGTGGGTTACCGTTCCTTTCTCCAGGGGAACCTCCCCGACCCAGGGATCAAAACCGGGTCTTTCGCATTGCAGGCAGACTCTTTACCGTCTCAGGTAAAGTTCAGTTCACTCAGTTCAGTTCAGTCTGAGCCACTAGGGAAGACTATTTTTAAGGGTGAAGAATCACAGTATCTGTAACCCACATTCAAATGGTTCAGGATTTGAAAAACTAGCAAAATGTTAAAAAAATCATGAATCTAGGTGAAGGGTCAGCTGTTCATTTTTCTCATCTTACTTTCATATTTTCCAAAAAAGGAGGGAAGGAAATCTTTTTATAAGGGGATGTCAATTCAAAACAACTAACTTGCACTAGTGCCTTTGGCACAGTGCGATACACGGCCAGTGTGAACGTGCGTGCTCAGTCGTGTCCGACTCTGCAAATTCTATGGGCTGTATCCCGCCAGGCTCTTCTGTTCATTCCAGGCAAGCATACTAAGCGGGTTACCATTTCCTCCTCCGGGGAATCTTCCCAACCCAGGNCAATGATTCTTTCTGTCATCTGCCTCTGCAGGACACGATGAAGCTCATCATCCTGGACCACTATTCTCAGGCCAGTGAGTGGGCGGCCAAATACATCAGGAACCGCATCATCCAGTTTAACCCAGGGCCAGACAAGTACTTTACCCTGGGGCTCCCTACTGGTGCGTTGTGGGGTGGGGAGAGTGGGCAAAGGCATTAGGGGTTCTCAAGGGTCCAGGGAGGTAGGCTCATTCAGACAAGGAACTGCAAGGAGGGCTCTGAGGTACTGCCCCTTATGAATAAATGACTCCCCTGCGCCCTGGGCATACAAAACAGAGGACCTAGCTTCCTCGGGTTGGTTTTGTTCTGTCTGCGCCTGAAGAATCCTGGAGTAGAAGGGATCTTGGTTAGGCACGAAAAACTTTGATTTTTAGTCTATATTCTAAGTCAGCCCTGGGAGCCAAGTGTCCTTAACAGAATTAAGTCCAAATACCTTAAGACATACATTTTATGTAATGAATTAATTTCTCTTTTCTGCACCTATAGTGCTAGTAACTAAGCACCATCTTTGGGAGAATTGAGAAGATAGTCACTCAAAGCATTTTCTGTAAGGCTTAACTAAACATAGAACCTAAGTGAAAAACAGTCCCAATTTCTTTGAGGAAAAAATCAGAACAGTGCCTTTATTGGAGGATATTTTGACTCTAGCTCGTCAAGGCAAATGTTCTGATTATTTCTTTCAGAGGTGGGGTGGATTTGCCTCAGTGGCTCATATACTATTGCATGAGTCTTCAAGGTTTTTCTATATACAGCCAAATAATAAATATTTTACACTTCACTGGCCATACAACCAGTGATTACAATCATTTAACTCTGTCCTTGTAGCTCAGAAACAGCCATAGACAATACATAAATGAGCATGGCTGTCTGCCAGTGAAACTTTACCACCACTGAAGTTTGAGCTTATATAATTTTCATGTCATAATATTCTTTTGTTTTTTAAACTGTCCTTTAATTTATGAATGCTACAAAAACAGGCAGTACACTAGATCTGGCCTGTGGGCTGAAGTTTCCCCATCTCTGCTCGAGAGATTTGTGGGAACAGTATATGCAGGTGCCTGTGAAACCAGTAACATCTGTTTTTTAACTGTACAGCCAGGCTAGGTTGGAGTCTGGGCTTCTGCTGAAACCCCTGCTCATTGCCCCATCATTTGCAAAATAGATCAGCCCCCTCAGAGTGGTATTAAGGGCCATCGAAGACCTGGCCCCTTCCTTACTATCACACTTGAACTAGCACAGCATTTCCATGTGGGTTCCTTGGCATACTCCTTCTATTAGATGAAGCACCAGTCAGGAATTTGGGTGGAAGTTACCAAATTTAAGAAGAAAAGGAATTTATTGGCTAGATATTGGGGAGCTCACAGGATCAAACCAGTCAATCCTAAAGGAAATCAACCCTGAATAGTCATTGAAGGGACTGATGCTGAAGCTCCAGTACTTAGGCCACCTGATTCAAAGAGCTGACTCATTGGAAAAGACCCTGATGCCAGGAAAGATTGAAGGCAAAAGGAGAAGAGGGTGTCAGAGGATGAGATGGTTAGATAGCATCACTGACTCGATGGACATGAATTTGAGCAAACTCCAGTAGATAGTGGAAGACAGAGGAGGCTGGTGTGCTACAGTCCATGGGATCGCAAAGAGTCAGACACAACTTAGTGCCTGATTGACAACACCACACAGGATTGATGGGAAGGCTAGAAGTTTGGAAAATGGACATGACGAAGTTCAGGGGGAGGACAGGGAAGCTGTGTAGCTCAGGCATAGCTAAAAGACCATGTCACAGGGACAAGCTGGTTATTTTGTGTGAATGGGGCTGCTGCCATCATTCAGCAGATATTTTTCGAATACCTGCTGTATGCCAAACTGTTCTTGATGCCAGAGATACAGCAATGAATAAAAAACACAAATTCCTGCCTTCCTAAAGCTTATAGTGGGAGAGACAGATCATAAACAAGTGAATTAGCAAAATACAGAGTAGACTGGATGGTGATCAGAGGGAAGGAGAAAATGAAGCAGGGAAAGTGATAGGAAATGTTCATGGTAGGGTAGTATTGTTGGCAAAGGGAACAAACCCCATGTGCAAAGGCCCTGNTAGTGGGAGAGACAGATCATAAACAAGTGAATTAGCAAAATACAGAGTAGACTGGATGGTGATCAGAGGGAAGGAGAAAATGAAGCAGGGAAAGTGATAGGAAATGTTCATGGTAGGGTAGTATTGTTGGCAAAGGGAACAAACCCCATGTGCAAAGGCCCTGAGGTGAAACTGCTTGAAGCTGGATTCCTAAGGTGGGCGGGAGGCAGCCAGGGGCCAGGTTACATAGAGCCTTTGTTAGGACTGGTTATTATTCAGAGTGAAATAAGAAGCCATTAGTGGGTTATGAAAAGAATGACTTGGTTTGGGTGGGGGCTTTTTTCTTTCCATCTTTTTATTTTTAGCAGTTTCACATATTCAGAAAAGGTGAAAGAACAGGTACCGTTTACCTGGATTCACCAGTTGTTAACATTTTGCCACATTGACTTTCATCTCTTGTGGCTCATGTTCTGTCTGTACACACACACACACACACACACACACACACACACACACACACACACACACACACACACACACACACACACACACACACACACACACACACTCCTTATAAGCCACTTGAAAGGTCCAGAGATCCTCTAAGTCTTTTACCTCTAAGTCCTTTAGCACATAACTCCTCAGAATAAGGACATTCTCTTATATAACCACAATACTACTATCATACCTAGGGGAATTAAAAATCATTTCACAGTATCATCTAATACATAAACTATATTAATTTTCCCTCTAATTGTCCACATTTATTTGTAGTTTTTTTAAAAAATTAATCCAATGGCCAGTCAGGCTTCATGCATATCTAGTTTCTTAATCTACAGTAGTCCTCTTGCCTCTTTATGGGTTTATGACTGACTTTTTAATGAGACTGCACTCGAGTTTGCTGCTCCAAGGGGAAGTCTCCCTGAACCCACAGGCTAGCCTGTACCACGGCTGACATTATGTGGTGTAGTGTGTCCCCTCTCCTAGACAGTGAGCTCCTCCAGGGTGGCTGCTGAGTCTCACTTCTCTGCATGCCCGTAACATACCTCTCACGTACTGGTTGCTCAGGGAATATCGTGTTGGTAATCAAGTCTGACATTCACTCAGGTGCTAATCACAATCATTTCAATCATCAGTGTTTTAAGTGCTAGGGATTCAGCAGTGAACAAGACAAACATAGCCCTGCCCTCCTGGAGCTTGCAGTCTAGGGGAAAATAGGTGATTAAACCAGCAACTTAATGGACAGCAGTTGGGATTGACCATTGGGTAGGACTTCAGATCTGACAGGTATAACTAGTGAAGCACCCTTGATTCATTCCTGGTTGCCCTCTGGGCTTCCAGGAGTGGGAAGCTGAAGGGGGTTCATTGCTGTGGCCTCTCTTGCAGGGAGCACCCCACTTGGCTGCTACAAGAAACTGATTGAATACTATAAGAATGGAGACCTGTCCTTCAAATATGTGAAGACTTTCAACATGGATGAGTATGTGGGTGAGTCTTTGTCTTTCATGGCCTTACCTGATTTCAGGAAAGCCGCACTCCTCGCCTCACAGGATCAGCCAGGAGAGGACTGGGGACATCTTGGAACCAGTGACATTTGGTGGTAGGCTCAGTTGGTGATACCATATCCTCCAGGCCTTGGTTTCTTCAGCTATGACATGAAGCTAATGAAACTGACTTTTTGGGCTGTAAACATTAAGTGATATAACAAATGTGGAAGCTTCTTTTACAGAGCAGACACTTGATAAACTTTAGCATATTGCCCCCTGTCTCCTCCCCAACTCCATGCCATTTCTTTCTGGAACAAATGACTGCAAATGGGATCTGGGGTCCCATAGCTGGGGCGTGTCCCCCCAGTGTCTGTGTCTGGACTTTTTACTCTTCATCTTTCAGTCCCTTTCCTGGCAAGTATACTGGGAGGGGAGCTGAGACTGGTGTCCTTCCCACTGATGAAAAGTGGCACCTTGGACTCCTGTCACCCTCTGTGCCACCTACCATCATCTTGTAATGGTTTCACTTGAAAGGTTCTTTTGTTTAAATTGTGGTAAATTACACATAACATAAAACTTACCATCTTAACTGTCTGTGTACAGTTTGGCGTTAAGTACTTTCACACTGTTGTGCAACCAATTTCCAGAACTCTATCCTGCAAAACTAAAACTCTAGCTATTAAACATCAACTACCCATTTCCCCACTCACCCAGCCCCTGCTGCTGCTGCTGTTGCTGCTAAGTTGCTTCAGTTGTGTCCAACTCTGTGCGACCCCATAGATGGCAGCCCAGCAGGCTCCCCTGTTGCTGGGAGTCTCTAGGCAAGAATACTGGAGCGGGTTGCTATTTCCTTCTCCAAAGCATGAAAGTGAAAAGTGAAAGTGAAGTTGCTCAGTCGTGTCTGACTCTTAGCAACCCCATGGACTGCAGCCTACCAGGCTCCTCCATCCATGGG
>SJYA01001149.1:288828-338453 GCA_006410615.1 Neotragus moschatus
ACACACACACACACACACACACACACACACACACACACACACACACACACACACACACACACACACACTCCTTATAAGCCACTTGAAAGGTCCAGAGATCCTCTAAGTCTTTTACCTCTAAGTCCTTTAGCACATAACTCCTCAGAATAAGGACATTCTCTTATATAACCACAATACTACTATCATACCTAGGGGAATTAAAAATCATTTCACAGTATCATCTAATACATAAACTATATTAATTTTCCCTCTAATTGTCCACATTTATTTGTAGTTTTTTTAAAAAATTAATCCAATGGCCAGTCAGGCTTCATGCATATCTAGTTTCTTAATCTACAGTAGTCCTCTTGCCTCTTTATGGGTTTATGACTGACTTTTTAATGAGACTGCACTCGAGTTTGCTGCTCCAAGGGGAAGTCTCCCTGAACCCACAGGCTAGCCTGTACCACGGCTGACATTATGTGGTGTAGTGTGTCCCCTCTCCTAGACAGTGAGCTCCTCCAGGGTGGCTGCTGAGTCTCACTTCTCTGCATGCCCGTAACATACCTCTCACGTACTGGTTGCTCAGGGAATATCGTGTTGGTAATCAAGTCTGACATTCACTCAGGTGCTAATCACAATCATTTCAATCATCAGTGTTTTAAGTGCTAGGGATTCAGCAGTGAACAAGACAAACATAGCCCTGCCCTCCTGGAGCTTGCAGTCTAGGGGAAAATAGGTGATTAAACCAGCAACTTAATGGACAGCAGTTGGGATTGACCATTGGGTAGGACTTCAGATCTGACAGGTATAACTAGTGAAGCACCCTTGATTCATTCCTGGTTGCCCTCTGGGCTTCCAGGAGTGGGAAGCTGAAGGGGGTTCATTGCTGTGGCCTCTCTTGCAGGGAGCACCCCACTTGGCTGCTACAAGAAACTGATTGAATACTATAAGAATGGAGACCTGTCCTTCAAATATGTGAAGACTTTCAACATGGATGAGTATGTGGGTGAGTCTTTGTCTTTCATGGCCTTACCTGATTTCAGGAAAGCCGCACTCCTCGCCTCACAGGATCAGCCAGGAGAGGACTGGGGACATCTTGGAACCAGTGACATTTGGTGGTAGGCTCAGTTGGTGATACCATATCCTCCAGGCCTTGGTTTCTTCAGCTATGACATGAAGCTAATGAAACTGACTTTTTGGGCTGTAAACATTAAGTGATATAACAAATGTGGAAGCTTCTTTTACAGAGCAGACACTTGATAAACTTTAGCATATTGCCCCCTGTCTCCTCCCCAACTCCATGCCATTTCTTTCTGGAACAAATGACTGCAAATGGGATCTGGGGTCCCATAGCTGGGGCGTGTCCCCCCAGTGTCTGTGTCTGGACTTTTTACTCTTCATCTTTCAGTCCCTTTCCTGGCAAGTATACTGGGAGGGGAGCTGAGACTGGTGTCCTTCCCACTGATGAAAAGTGGCACCTTGGACTCCTGTCACCCTCTGTGCCACCTACCATCATCTTGTAATGGTTTCACTTGAAAGGTTCTTTTGTTTAAATTGTGGTAAATTACACATAACATAAAACTTACCATCTTAACTGTCTGTGTACAGTTTGGCGTTAAGTACTTTCACACTGTTGTGCAACCAATTTCCAGAACTCTATCCTGCAAAACTAAAACTCTAGCTATTAAACATCAACTACCCATTTCCCCACTCACCCAGCCCCTGCTGCTGCTGCTGTTGCTGCTAAGTTGCTTCAGTTGTGTCCAACTCTGTGCGACCCCATAGATGGCAGCCCAGCAGGCTCCCCTGTTGCTGGGAGTCTCTAGGCAAGAATACTGGAGCGGGTTGCTATTTCCTTCTCCAAAGCATGAAAGTGAAAAGTGAAAGTGAAGTTGCTCAGTCGTGTCTGACTCTTAGCAACCCCATGGACTGCAGCCTACCAGGCTCCTCCATCCATGGGATTCTCCAGGCAAGAATACTGGAGTGGATTGCCATTTCCTTCTCCATACCCAGCCCCTGACACATGCATTTTAAACATTCTTCTTGACTGAAAAATATTCTTTTGGGGAAGCCCTGAAATTAATTCTCGCCAGCCCCCTGGTGTTCAAGTTGGGGTTCAGGCTGAGCAGGGTTTAACTAGGAATGAATGGTGGGGTAGGAGGCATAGGGTAAGGGGTATGTTTGCTTCCTTCCCTAGATGGACCCAGTCCTTACCCCCTAGAGGGCTAGCCCACCTCTAGTGGCCCAGAATGACCCTGGCCTGCAGCCTCTGGCCATTCCCCTGTGAAAGGAGATCAGAATGAGGGCCTAGTCCCATGGTCATGAGCAGACAAGGATACCAGCTCAGCCTATCCTGAGTGGCTGGGGGTGGGAGAGCTGGGGCCCCAGCCTCTCTGATAGGCTCTTTGATAAAGTGTCTCTAGGGGTCAGGAGGTATCCTGGCATCTTTGGGAGGCGGACTCTGGCTCAGCCTGGCATGACTGAGTGCAGCCATGGCCCCACAGGCCTTCCTCGAGACCACCCAGAGAGCTACCACTCCTTCATGTGGAACAACTTCTTCAAGCACATTGACATCCACCCAGAAAACACTCACATCCTGGATGGGAATGCAGCTGACCTGCAGGCTGAGTGTGATGCCTTTGAAGAGAAGATCAAGGCTGCAGGCGGGATTGAGCTGTTTGTTGGAGGTGAGCTCGACACTGTAGCAGGTGTCCAGGGTGGCTGGAACACCTGAGGAGGACAAGACCCATGTGTGTCTCCCAAACAGCTTCCTCTCTGTGCCGGTGACGGGTCAGAGGTGGCAGGGATGGCACAGTGGGAGCCCCTGCTGCTCAGAAACTGCGATCTGGGGCATCTCCTCTTCTTCAGTGTCTTATCTAAAGTGAGGTATTTGGATTTGGACTCAGATTCTCTCCGTTTCCTAGATAGAGTTTTATGGATCGGTCACGGGAACTGGCTGATCAATCAGTTAAACATTAAAAATCAGACTCATGTAGTTCTAAAAGATTCTACCATCAACCCCTGTACACTATAAATAGCGATTGAACCCCAGAGAAGCTTTGTGACTTGCCCTGGGTCAGCCAGCCAGAGCAGCAGAGAGGGTGGGGACCGAGGGTGTCCCTACCCCGAGTTGCCCTCTTAAGACACTTCCTTCTGTCATGGCCTCTGGAGTTACCCACAGCGGGTGGAGTTGGGAGGCTGAAGTTGAACAGTTTTTTACTGCTCCAGATTTAACCCTTTACTTCAAAGTGGGGAGGAAGAGGCTAGGAACGCTCATGTTTTGAGATATTATAAACCTGGCAGCCCCTTTCCAGGCCTTGTGTATGTTTTATTCAGTGTGACTCTCTAAGCATCAGGACCCATGCCTTGTGGCAGACGAGAGAAAAGTTACACTTGGATCATCGGGGGGGCAGCTTTTTGAATCGCTCCCTCAGCTTTTTGAGGGGGTTAGCAAGTTAACAATGTGTGTGTGCCTCAGCTAGAAACAAGGGTGGAAGGTCAGATGCTTAAAGTTTATCTTAACTGAATGAGGTAAGAGATACGGTTTTCAAGGATTTTTTTCAGACCCTACAGGGGGAAGGAGGGATTGTCCATTCTTGAAGTCTTGGATCCCTGGCACTGACAGGGCCGCCCCATCTCTCTTGGGCAGGCATCGGCCCTGACGGACACATTGCCTTCAACGAGCCGGGCTCCAGTCTGGTGTCTAGGACCCGTGTGAAGACGCTGGCCATGGACACCATCCTGGCCAATGCTAGGTTCTTCGATGGAGATCTTGCCAAGGTGCCCACTATGGCCCTGACGGTGGGCGTGGGTACTGTCATGGATGCTAGAGAGGTAAGGGTGCAAGGGATCCACAGGCCTTTCATTGGGGGCGGAGCTAGACTTGTCTTTTTGCTGCTAATTTTAACTATACAAGTACCACCTGAATTCACTTTTTAATTAAAAATGAAGACATAATAAATAAGGCTAAAGTCCCAACTGAGACCCTTCACTGTTCTCCTTCCTCTCTGGAAGTAACCATTCTTCCCAGTGTGAGGTGAAACCTTTCGGCAGTGACTGCCCAGGAAGCCGCAGGCTCCTAGTCTCTGCTTACCCAGCACCACTGTCAGAATATGAATTTGTACCTGCCCAGGTACTGAGGGGGCCCTCTGGTTCCCTGAAGTTGGTGGCAGTCAGTCATTGCTTGAAGGGAGCTCCCCCTGCAACTGCAAGATGCTTGTGCTTATAGCCCTACGTGCAGATTCATAAATGTGGAGAAGTGTGATGGAAATAGTATCTTGACCTGAATTTAGTAAGTCTTTCCATAGAAATCTGGGTATCATTAGAATTTTTTGTGGTTCCAGTTTCCTTACTTTCATTAGAAGCTTTTTCTCTTCATTTCTGGTATATTCAGTGAGAAGCAGCTACAGAAATTTTAGCTTCAACTTTCCTTGCCCAAATCTGTAAACAAACATGTAAATCAGTGAAAAGATTCCCTGTCTAAAATGAACTTTTGTGAAACGAGCAATGGTAGCAGATTTCTGTTGGGTAACCTTGAATCAGTACCTAGGGAGGTCATTTTGCTGGTTTTGGTAAATAGTGTGGTTTGAGGGCTCTTCCTGCAGTGTGCAGAAAGGACCTGGGGCTGGAAACCTGGAAATTCTCTTTTTGAAAATGAATTCTGGCGTCCTGAACAAAGAGTCACATTTCTCTTTGTGCCTCTGTTTTTTCATCTTTCGAGCAAGGAACAGTAGATCCTGCTCACAATTCCATGATACAAGTGAATTACAATGAAAGGGTATATGGAGAGCTATTTATAATCACTTTCCAACACTTGACATGTTGATATATTAAGCGTCGAGGGGAGTCTGTGTCTGTTTTACTTAGACAAAAAGCATTACTCTTAAGTCACATGAGCAGGTCTAATACTCTGAATTGAAAAGTGACAAGATTAAGGGGTAGCCTTATTTGGATTCAACCTTAGCAGCCACACAGATAACTCTCATCATTGCTTCCAACGCATCCTTGTAGACAGTGCCAATTGTGACCCCTCTTTTTCAGTTTGTCACTGAAAACTCACCCAGCCTAGAAGCCCTGGGACCTAAGGTGTGGGCCTTGGTATGCATGGGACATCTGTTCACAGGGCACTTTCACAGACATCATCAGAAGTGCCAGAAGGCACAATTACGTGGTGGACAAGAGCATGGACTCTAGGTTAGAACCGACCTGGGGCAGGCTACTTAAACTCCCATCACAGAACCTACTTCCTTATCCTGGAGTGTAGGGATAATGATGCTCCCTACTCCATGCTACTCTGATAAGGCACATAGAGCATGGAGCACAGTGTGCCCCATGTATATATAAACAGTAGTCCTTACGATCATTTTGGGTGGTCAGACTAGAATTCAGGTGTCTAGACTTCCAGTTTTGCTGCTCCTTCTCCTCCATCAGAGGCTTGTTTTCTGATCCCCAGGTGATGATCCTCATCACAGGTGCTCACAAGGCGTTTGCTCTGTACAAGGCCATCGAGGAAGGAGTGAACCACATGTGGACTGTGTCTGCTTTCCAGCAGCATCCCCGCACAGTGTTTGTGTGCGACGAGGATGCTACCCTGGAGTTAAAAGTGAAGACTGTCAAGTATTTCAAAGGTGAGGGTGAGGTGGGTCAGAGTAGGTAGCCAACTTCAGATGTGCCGGGAGTGAAGAGTGGATCTAGCTTGCATGCTCTGACCACTGTAATTCACAACTGTGATTTAAAAAAAAAAAATCAAACCCTCCTCTCAGAATACAGTTTTTTTCTTCCATCCATGACTGTAAGGGTCCATTTTTGGAGACCTTGCTCTGAGGAGGAGAAAAGAATGAAATCAGAGCTGGAGTTCTAGGGCAATTTGGTAAACTCCTTGCAGTGATACTGAGCCTCAGGTTTTTAATCTTTTCAGATCTCATACAGGCCTTTTCCTTCTAGTCAAGGCACTGAACTGTCATGAAGGTCTTTTTTCTTCTACTTAAAGAGGATGCTCACTGCTTCAAACATGAAAATCCTCATTTACTGAGCAGGAGAATAGGAATTTGTTCTTTGGTGAACAAATGGCCAACTTATAATGGCTGACTGTCCTACAGACTGAATTTATAAAAGTCCCATGGATTCTAGCATTTAATAGGAATAACAAATTCTTTTCCTATTCTTAAGATGTTTATCATTTGGGCCCACAGAAAAATGATGATGAGTACCAGTTCTAGGACAAAATTTGAGAGCTCCTGGACGCTAGTGTTGATAATGGAACTCTGCCTCTACCTGCATTAACAACTTTTGTTTTTAATTTTTTGTAGGTTTAATGCTTGTTCATAACAAATTGGTGGACCCCTTGTACAGTATCAAAGAGAAAGAAATAGAGAAAAGCCAGTCTTCTAAGAAACCATACAGTGATTAGCCTGTGCTAATCCTGATATCAAGTACCTCATTGGGACAGGCGGATCTTTCTGGAAATTGTCTTTAGGATGACAGAATTGTATTTCTTTAATCTAGTATGGTTACTCCAGATAAGTGGGCAAACTGTTCTTGGCTATGCAGCATGGAGTTTGGTCATAGAGCTACTTGTTTGTAACTTACTCTTAATCAGGAAAAAAAAAAAAAAGGAATTACCATAATTTTGATGTTTGCCCCACTGACTAGGGGTTTTTAGCTTTTTGTTTTGTCTCTGACACTGTTCATACATATACTACATTCCCATCAGTAAGTTCTATCATGTGCACTGATTCTCAATTGGGGAGGGAGTTAATGGCTTATATATATTGGATAGAACCTCTCCGGAGAGTCTTGAAAGTCCCTCTTGAACAGACCTGCCCCTTATTTGAGAATCACTGTTTTAGATTAAGGAATAAGCACTCTGTGTCTAAAATCAGTATGAGGAAGCCCTTTGGTCAATAACAGAGGCCATGGGAAGGAAACTATCCCTTACTTTCTTTCTCCCTTTTTTTCCCTCCTGCTCTTTCAGTTGGCCCTTCCTTGAACTCAAGAGGGCTCTGAGAGAGGATTTGGGTGGGTGGGACTAGAGAGAAAGCTTTTTCTGATAAACTCAGACCTTCAAGGGACCCAGCCACGTCAAACTCCCCTCCTATAGGGACCTTCCAGCACTGGAAGGCGGAAACATTTTTCCCACAGGAGTCCTGTGTTTTGTTCCAAAGTCTCACTGTGGAACCTCTCATATACATGGAGGAGGTCCACAGGGGCAACAGACACTGTCAAGTTCAAAGCTATATTCAGCCAAGGTTAAGGGGCCAGGGCAAGCAGCTCAGTTTAGAAACACACAAGTGACATGTTCTACACACCTGAGAGCTGAGCGCCAAAAACATACCAACTTTTTTAGAAGTTGCCTAATATCCTTTCCCCACATAAAATACTCTATCCTTCTAACCCTCGTGGGCTCCTGTGGCATGGCCTCATGTTCCCAGAACATCAGGAAACAATGCTTTTGCCCCTTTCTCCTTCGTTCCTTGTTCACAAAATGAGTCTACTGCTCTGCTTTCCTCTTACCTCTATGCCTTGACGGTTTGGATGCCGCCTGCTCCTCCCTGTTTTTGTGCCCGTTGGAAGCTGCTGCCACCTCTTTTCTGGCAAAGATCTTTCAGAGCCTGGCTCAGGGCTTCTTTAAGCACTGTGTTTGGTACCAGTGTTTTACCTTTAGCTTTTATACATGATTGTGCTGCCATTCTGTTTTAAGCTAATGGATCAATGGACTTGTTTACAATGTGATATTTTCTATTAAATCCAGTATTTTCAAGTAAAATGTGTCATTTGTGGATTTCTTCCCCCAGAGGTCAGAAGCTGGCCTGGGTTGATATTTCTATGTTTTGAGAACAGCTAGTGAGTAAAGCACCACACTCACTCCTCATAGCAGCTCAGCAGGAAGTCACAGACACAGCAACTGTTGATCTCTTCTTCGAACACCAGAGAGGAAAATAACCAAAATATTTCGCAAAAATGAAGTGCCTGTGTGAAAAAATGGTAGGAATGAACAGATGAGCGATGAGCAATAAATGGTCATTTGGCTCTGCTTGACATCCAAATGAAAATATGGCTGTTAAACAGAATAAGGCAGACTTGTGACCAGGAGGGATGTATCAACTGCAAGGTACAGAAAACAGGTTTTAAGGTTTTTTTAGTTAAAAGCCAATACAACAATGGAAGATCTTGGGTCAACATAACCAACTAAGGTATGAGTAGAAGTTGAAAGAAGGGTTTACTTTTTTAACAACTGTTATTAATATATGTGCCCATAGTAGTCACTTGTTTTAAATATAAACTCAATGACTTTTATTGTACAACTCTTTGGAGTTGTACAATTCCTCACCACAGTCCCTTCCATCATCCCTCACAGCTCCCTAATCCTACCCCGGTCCAGGTGACCACTCATCTGCTTTGTCTCTATAGATTTACCTTTGTTGGACATTTCATATATAAATGGAATCATATGGCATGACATCTTTTGGGTCTGGCTTCTTTCACTAAGCTAATATTTTAATGTTTATCCATATAACATGTAGCAAACTGTCTATTCCTTTTTATTGCTGAAGAGTATTTCACTGTATGGATATATACCACATTTTGTTTATTTAGTAAAGAAGGGATTACATTATAAGTAGGCATGTTAATAGGAAAAAAATCCGAATGAAATGAGAAAGGATTTAGTGATGAATGCTAAATGGAGATGTCTGTATGAACTCAGGATCTTAAAAAAAAATCTGTCATGGTAAAAAAGTCTAAAAGAGTGGGTAGATGTATATGTCCCTTTCATGGATCACAGCCTTGTCGTGGTGAAGGGGCCTGCATAAGTCAATGAAGCTTTGAGCCATGCCATGCAGGGCCACTCAAGACAGATGCGTCATAGTGAAGAGCTCAGACAAAACATGGTCCAGTGGTGTAGGAAATGGCAACCCAGGGCAGTATTCTTGCCTGGAGAACCCCATGGACAGTATGAAAAGGCAAAAAGATACGACACCAGAAGATGACCCCCCCCACCTCAGGTCAGAAGGTGTCCAATATGCTACTGGGGAAGAGCAAAGGGCAATTATGAATAGCACCAAAAAGAATGAAATGGCTGGGCCAAAGCAGAAATGACGCTATGCTGTGGATGTGTCTGGTGGTGAAAGTCGAGTTTTATGCTGTAAAGAATATTGCACAGGAACCTGGAATGTTAAGTCCATGAATCAAGGTAAATTGCATGTGGTAAAGCAGGAGATGGCAAGATTGAATACTGACATCTTAGGAATCAGTGAATTAAAATGGATGGGAATGGGTGAATTTAATTCAGATGACCATTATATCTACTACTGTGGGCAAGAATCCCTTAGAAGAAATGGAATAGCCCTCATAGTCAGCAAAAGAATCCAAAATGCAGTATTTGGGTGCAATCTCAAAAATGACAAAATGATACTGGTTAGTTTCCAAGGCAAACCATTCAAAATCTAAGTCTATGCCCCAACCACTGATGCAGAAGTTGAAGTTGACTGGTTCTCTGAAGACACAACACTTTCTAGAACTAACACCAAAAAAGATATTCTTTTCATCATAGGATTGGGATACAAAAGTAGGAAGTCAAGAGATACCCATAACAACAATCAAGTGTAGCCTTAGAATACAAATGAACCAGGGCAAAAGCTCACAGAATTTTGTCAAGAGAACCCGATGGTCATAGCAAACACCCTTTTCCAACAACCCAAGAGACAACTCTACACATGAACATCAGCAGATGGTCAATACCGAAATCAGACTGATTATGTTCTTTGCAGCCAAAGATAGAGTTCTATATAGTCAGCAAAAACAAAACCTGGAGCTGACTGTTGCTCAGATCATGAGACTATTGCAAAATGCAGGCTTAAACTGAAGAAAAGTATGGAAAACCAATAGGGTATTCATGTATGACCTAAATCAAAACCCTTATGATTATACAGTGTAGGTGATGAATAGATTCAAGGGATTAGATCCGGTAGAGTGCAAAGAGGAGAAGGCAATGGCACCCCACTCCAGTACTCTTGCCTGGAAAATCCCATGGGTGGAGGAGCCTGCTAGGCTGCAGTCCATGGGGTCGCTAAGAGTCGGACACGACTGAGCGACTTCACTTTCACTTCTCACTTTCATGCATTGGAGAAGGAAATGGCAACCCACTCCAGTGTTCTTGCCTGGAGAATCTCAGGAATGGGGGAGCCTGGTGGGCTACCATCTATGGGGTCGCACAGAGTCGGACAGAACTGAAGCGACTTAGCAGCAGTAGCAGCAGCAGAGTGCAAAGAACTATGGATGGAGGTTCATAACATTGTACAGGAGGCAGGACCAAAACCACCCCAAAGAAAAAGAAATACAAGAAGGCAAAGTGGCTGATTGAGGAGGCTTTACAAATAGCTGAGGAAAGAAAAGCAAAAGGCAAGGGAGAAAGGGAAAGATATACCCAACTGAATGCAGAGTTCCAGGGAACAGCAAGAAGAGATAAGAAGGTCTTTTTAAATAAGTAATGCCAAAAAGAAAAAAAAAGAGGAAAATATCAGAATGGGAAAGACTGAAGATCTCTGTAAGAAAATTTGGAGATACCAAGGGAACATTTCATCAAGGATGGGCATGATAAAGGACATAAACAGAAGGACCTAATAGAAGCAGAAGAGATTAACAAGAGGTGACAAGAATACACAGAAAAACTATACAAGAAAGGTCTTAATGACCCAGACTACCATGATGATGTGGTCACTAACCCAGAGCTGGACATCCTGGAGTGTGAAGTCAGGTGGGCCTTAGGAACCATTACTGTGAACAAAGCTAGTAGATGTGATGGAATTCCATCTGAGCTATTTAAAATCCTAAAAGAAGATGCTGTTAAAGTGCTGCAAATTTGGAAAGCTCAGCAGTGGCCACAGGACTGGTAAAGGTCAGTTTTCATTCCAATCCCAAAGAAGGACAATGCCAAAGAATGTTCAAGCTATCACACAGTTGCACTCATTTGACATGCTAGCACTATGCTCCAAATCCTTCAAGCTAGGCTTCAGCAGTATAACCGAGAACTTCCAGCTGTACAAGCTGGGTTTTGAAGAGGCAGTGGAACCAGAGGTCAAATTGCCAATGTTTGTTGGCTCATGGAGAAAGCAAGGGAATTCCAGAAAAATACCTACTTCTGCTTCACTACACTAAAGCTTTTGACTGTGTGGATCAGAACAAACTGGGGGAATTTCTTAAAGAGATGGGAATACCAGACCACCTGATCTGTCTCCTGAGAAACCTGTACACAGGTCAAGAAGCAACAGTTAGAACCAGACATGAAACTGGTTCAAAATTGAAGAAGGAGTACATCAAGACTGTATATTGTCACCCTGCTTATTTAACTTATATGCAAAGTACATTATGTGAAACGCCAGGCTGGATGAATCACAAACTGGAATCAAGACTGCTGGCAGAAATATCAACAACCTCAAATATGCAGATGATACCACTCTGCTGATAGAAAGTGAAGAGGAATTAAAGAGCCTCTTGATGAAGGTCAAAGAGAAGACTGACAAAGTTGGCCTGAAACTCAACATTAAAAAAACTAAGGTCATGGCATCTTGATCCCATCACTTCACGGCAAATAGAAGGGGGAAGATTGGAAGCAATGACGGATTCTATTTTCTTGGGCTTCAAAATCACTGTGGACAATGACTGCAGCCATGAAATTAAGATGCTTGCTCCTTGGANTCTTTTTAAATAAGTAATGCCAAAAAGAAAAAAAAAGAGGAAAATATCAGAATGGGAAAGACTGAAGATCTCTGTAAGAAAATTTGGAGATACCAAGGGAACATTTCATCAAGGATGGGCATGATAAAGGACATAAACAGAAGGACCTAATAGAAGCAGAAGAGATTAACAAGAGGTGACAAGAATACACAGAAAAACTATACAAGAAAGGTCTTAATGACCCAGACTACCATGATGATGTGGTCACTAACCCAGAGCTGGACATCCTGGAGTGTGAAGTCAGGTGGGCCTTAGGAACCATTACTGTGAACAAAGCTAGTAGATGTGATGGAATTCCATCTGAGCTATTTAAAATCCTAAAAGAAGATGCTGTTAAAGTGCTGCAAATTTGGAAAGCTCAGCAGTGGCCACAGGACTGGTAAAGGTCAGTTTTCATTCCAATCCCAAAGAAGGACAATGCCAAAGAATGTTCAAGCTATCACACAGTTGCACTCATTTGACATGCTAGCACTATGCTCCAAATCCTTCAAGCTAGGCTTCAGCAGTATAACCGAGAACTTCCAGCTGTACAAGCTGGGTTTTGAAGAGGCAGTGGAACCAGAGGTCAAATTGCCAATGTTTGTTGGCTCATGGAGAAAGCAAGGGAATTCCAGAAAAATACCTACTTCTGCTTCACTACACTAAAGCTTTTGACTGTGTGGATCAGAACAAACTGGGGGAATTTCTTAAAGAGATGGGAATACCAGACCACCTGATCTGTCTCCTGAGAAACCTGTACACAGGTCAAGAAGCAACAGTTAGAACCAGACATGAAACTGGTTCAAAATTGAAGAAGGAGTACATCAAGACTGTATATTGTCACCCTGCTTATTTAACTTATATGCAAAGTACATTATGTGAAACGCCAGGCTGGATGAATCACAAACTGGAATCAAGACTGCTGGCAGAAATATCAACAACCTCAAATATGCAGATGATACCACTCTGCTGATAGAAAGTGAAGAGGAATTAAAGAGCCTCTTGATGAAGGTCAAAGAGAAGACTGACAAAGTTGGCCTGAAACTCAACATTAAAAAAACTAAGGTCATGGCATCTTGATCCCATCACTTCACGGCAAATAGAAGGGGGAAGATTGGAAGCAATGACGGATTCTATTTTCTTGGGCTTCAAAATCACTGTGGACAATGACTGCAGCCATGAAATTAAGATGCTTGCTCCTTGGAAGGAAAGTTATGACAAACCTAGACAGCATATTAAAAAGCAAAAACATTACTTTGCTGACAAAGGTCCATATAGTCAAAGCTATGGTTTTTCCAGTAGTCATGTATGGATGTAAGAGCTGGACCACAAAGAAGGCTGAGTGCCAAAGAATCGATGCTTTGGAACTGTGGTGCTGGAAAAGATTCTTGAGTCCCCTGGACTGCAAGGACATCAAACCAATCAATCCTAAAGGAAATCAACCCTGAATATTCATTGGAAGGTCTTCTGCTGAAGCTGAAGCTAGCTGATGCGAAGAGCTGACTCACTGGAATAGACCCTGATGCTGAGAAAGAATCAAGACAAAAGAAGGGGGCGGCAAAGGATGAGGTGATTAGATAAAATCACTGACTCAGTGGATGTGAATTTGAGCAAACTCTGAGAAACAGCAGAAGACAGGAGCCTGGTGTGCTACAGTCCATGAGGTCATAGAAATTCATGACTTAGTGACTGAACAACAACAAAAAATATGTATATGTAAAGCTTATTCACTTTGCTGTACAGCAGATATACAGCTTTCATCATTATACTCCTGGGCCAGATTGGGCCTCTGATGCTACTCAGGGCTTCTTGGAGAGAAGCAATCATTAATTTATGTTTTGGGCAGCGATCACAGTAGGCCTGGAATATTTTGTTGCCAGAAAACAAGGATGCTTTAAGAATGGCCATCACCAAAAAGGCTACAAACAATAAATGCTCTGGAGAAGTTATGGAGAAAAGGGAACCCTCCTGCATTGTTGGTGGGAATGTCGATTGGTACCACTTTGGAGAACAGTGTGGAACTTCCTTAAAAAATTAAAACAGAACTACCATAAATTCCAGCAATCCCACTCCTGGGCATATATCCAGAGAAAACCATAATTCAAAAAGATACATGCATCCCAATGTTCACTGCAGCACTATTTAACAACAGCCAAGAGATGGGAGCAACCTAAATGTCCATTGACAGAGGAATGGATAAAGAAGGTGTGGTACATATATATAATGGAATGTTACTCAGCCATAAAAAGAACAAAATAATGCCATTTGCAGCAACACGGATGGGCCTGGAGATTTTCATACTAGTGAATAAAGTAAAAGAGAAAGACAAATATCGTATGATATCACTTATATGTGGAATCTAATTTTTTTAAATGACAAATAACTTATTTATAAAACAGAAACAGACTCAGAGATTTCAAAAACATACTTATATTTACCCAAAGGGAAATGTTGGGGTTCTTGTTCAGTTACTAAGTTGTGTCCAACTCTTTGCAACCCCATGAACTGTAGCATGCCAGGCTTCCCTGTCCTTTGCTATTTCCCCGTTTGCTCACTCATGTCCATTGAGTCAGTGATGCCATCCAACCATCTCATCTTCTGTCACCCCCTTCTCCTCTTGCCCTCAATCTTTCCCAGCATCAGGGTCATGGTGGGGAGTTCTGACAAAATGTGGTCTACTGGAGAACGAAATAGGAAACCACTTCAGTATTCTTCCCTCAAGAACCCCATGAACACAATGAAAAGGGTCAGGGGATAAATCAGGAGCCTGGAATTAATATACACACACTATTATATATAACACAGATAACCAACAAGGACATACTATATACCACAGGGAAATCTACTGAATATTCTGCAATAACTTGTATAGGAAAAGAATCTGAAAAAGAATACATATACAACTGAATTACTCTGTTGCACATCTGAAACTAGCACAACATTGTAAGTAAACTGTACTCCAATAAAAATTTTTAAAAAAATAAATAATACAGCTAAGTAGAAAAAGGTGAATCTGTAAAACCCTTAGTGTGATACATAAAAAGGAAAAGATAGTATATATATAATTTGTATTTCAGGGGTTGGATGCAATGTGCTTAAAGTTTCATTTAGTAAAAAGTAGCAGCATGCCAACAAATGGGTGTCATGCCTCCTATTAAATACATGTTTAGAAACTGCAGATGGATACAAGAGACTAGCCCACTATCTACACCCAACCCTGGTTGATATATCCATGGCTTACTCCCTTACTTCTTCAGGTCTTTTGCTCAAATGTCATTTATCAGAGATATCTTCCCTGACCCTCCAGTGTAAAGTAGAAACCCTGATTCCCTATGCCTCTCTGGGATATTTTCTGATGCCTCTTTCCTGGGAACTAACATCCTTATTGTGATGAGATGCTAGTGAAAGGTGCAGAAGTTTCCAATAAATAGACTGTGATAGAATCCTCGATTATGAAATAATGGAAAAATAAAACGACTCAATAATTTGACCTCAAAAGTGCCCTTAACAACTATTTCCCCCTAGTCCTTTCAGTCTCCTTAGAGACCTAATTCATGTCTCAGGCCTCTAATCTCTCTTCCTCCAGCTTTTCTCTAACCCTGAAAATAGAAGCAAGTGGTAAAGAACTTCCACAGGTCCCCACCACCATACACCCACCTGCTAGCCTTGCCCTCAGTTTGCCCTCTTCCTGTGGTTTGTCCCTTGTCCAATCCCTCTATTTGTACACTGTTGCTGCTGCTGCTAAGTCGCTTCAGTTGAGTCCCTGTGTGACCCCATAGACGGCAGCCCACCAGGCTCCTCCGTCCGTAGGATTCTCCAGGCAAGAACACTGGAGTGGGCTGCCTTTTCCTTCTCCAATGCATGAAAGTGAAAAGTGGAAATGAAGTTGCTCAGTCGTTTCCAACTCTTCTCGACCCCATGGTCTGCAGTCTACCAGGCTCCTCCATTCGTGGGATTTTCCAGGCAAGAGTACTAGATCCCTTTTTTTCTTGCCTCCTTGAGGGCATTGCTCCTGCAAGACTCTACTTTCACACCTACAGCATCAAAATGTCCTTTTTTTCTTTTCCTGAATCACCCCTACAAGAATACAAAACAAGCTTTAAAAACAAAACTCTTTACCGCTTGTCCCCTCCTAGAATAGCTTCATTCTGATTCCCTTTGCAGTAAAAAACTTCCTGGAATTATCTATACTCTGGCTTCAACCTCTCTCCAATTCTTTCTTCATTCTGGTATTCCTATTATGCCCATTACACACCTTTTGCAACTGCCTCACAGTTCTTAGATACTCTGTACCTTTTCTGTATCTTTTGTCTTTTCTACCCCATGAACCCATCAAAAGCATTCATTTCCAATAGTTTTTATATCTAGCATTTCTTTTCCATTCTTTTTTGGAGTTTTCCATTTTTTGCTTATATTCCTCATCTGTTCCTGCACGTTGTCCACTTTCTCTATCAGAGACTTTAGCGTATTAATCTTAGTTGTTTTAAATTCCCATTCTGAAAGTTCTAAAATTTCTGCCACATCTGAGTTTGGTTCTGGTGCTTGCTTCATCTCTTCGGACACCAGCAATTTTCCTTGAGGGCAGGCTTCTGTCTGGGAAACAAAGCTCTGGGGTTATTTCAAAAGTTACTCCCTCCAGCCCAACCCCTATCCTCAGCCCCCCACCAGCCAACACCTGACAGCAGACTCTTTTGCCATCCTCAGAATGACAAGAGGATTGAGCTACTGGTGGTAAAACCCAAATACGGCTGGGTCCCCTTCAAATGAGCTCCCAGGAGGTTTTTTTTAAGTTGTAATAATTTATATGGTGTGTGTTACAAATTGCTCCCCATGGTTTTAAACTCTCACTAATCCACACTCAGCCCCCTAGCAATTCATTTAAAGCCTAATTATTGCCTCCAGCAACTTCTACTTTGGGTAAGCAGACCTGTATTTTCTGCATTTTCCTGTCTTTCTAGTTTTTGTGGAAGTTTGCCCTGTGACCTCAATTCTCTGGTAGAGCTAAGAAAAGTTGATTTTCAGTTTGTTCATTTTCTTTATTACTGTGAAGATACTCCATTCTTTCTCAAACACATTCCAGATTTTCATCCCCTCCACTAAAACAGCACTTGCCAACGTCAACAATGACCTCTAAATGGATTTCCAAGTCAATTCTCAGAGCTCATATTACTTGATTTATTTGCAGTATCTGACACAGCCGACCACTCTGTCCTTCACATCTGACGTAGCTTCCAGGACATCACACTCTGCTGATTTTCTTAGTTCACTGGTCACTCTCAGACTCCTTTGCTGGTTCCTTGTCATCACCCTGAATTCTTAGCATTTGGAGTGTCATAAGATGCAGCCTTTGGACCTCTTTTCTCTTAAAACTCACTCTCTTGGTAATTTCATCCAGTCTTACGGCTTTAAATACCATCTATACATTGACTCCCATATTTACATCTCCAGCCTGAAATTTACATCTCCAGCCTCCCATATTTATCTCTCTCCCTTGAACGGCAGAATATCCAACTGCCTACCTAACATCTCCACTGAGATAACCATCAGACATAGCAAATTCATCTGTCCACAACTCAAGTCCTCTGGCAAACCTCTGCTACCTATAGGTTTCTCCATATCACCTATTTACAAAGACCTAGAAATCGACTTTGTTGTCTCATCTTCTCACATTGTATGTCCAATCTATCAGCAAATCTTGTTAGTTTTACCTTCAACGAAGTACAGAATTTGAACATCTGTCAAGATTCCAAGTGCTGGTACACTGGTCCAAGGCACCTGCACTTCTCACCTGAGTTACTGCAGTCGTTTCCTAATTAATCTATTTCTGCCCTTGCTCACCTGTTCCCTCAACACCAAACACTATCACACTTCAAAGTCCCCCAAGGGCTTCCATCTCAGAGTAGAAGCCAAAGTTCACCCAAGGCCCAAGCAGTCTGCAGCACCACCTACTCCCATCCCACCTCTTAATACTCTCCACTCTCCCTTTCTCAGTCTGCCTAAGTCCTTATTGGCTACCATGCCGTTCTTGCAGTCCTCTAACATGCTCCTATCCCAAGGGCCTTTGCTTCTGCTGTTCTTTTTGCCTAGACTCTCTTCTCACACTGTCCACAAGGTTCACTTCAACACTGCCAAGCTTTTGTCCAAGAGCTATGCTGATGAACTCCTCTCCGCTCTCTAAAATTCCAACATCACTCAGCCTCACCTAATAGCCTCCCCTATTCCTTCTTCCAACTTTTATCCATGGTGCTTATTTTCTGATAAATCATGTAATTTGCTTAGTGTCTGTTTCCTTCCACCAGAATTTAAGTTTTAGAAGGGCAGGGAGATTTGTATCTGCTTTAATCAAGGCTACATTCTCAGCACCTAGAAAAAAATAGTAAGGCCTGCTGTGAGGTGTTAATAAATACTCATTAAATGAGTAAACAAATACTAGGAAACACAACAAGTTTATATTGGAATGGGATTGAAATTAAGACACACAATCATCTTAAATTTATGTGCATTTAGGTTATATTATGGAGAAGGCAATGGCACCCCACTCCAATACTCTTGCCTGGAAAATCCCATGGACGGAGGAGCCTGGTGGGCTACAGTCCATGGGGTCACTAAGAGTNTCCTGGAATTATCTATACTCTGGCTTCAACCTCTCTCCAATTCTTTCTTCATTCTGGTATTCCTATTATGCCCATTACACACCTTTTGCAACTGCCTCACAGTTCTTAGATACTCTGTACCTTTTCTGTATCTTTTGTCTTTTCTACCCCATGAACCCATCAAAAGCATTCATTTCCAATAGTTTTTATATCTAGCATTTCTTTTCCATTCTTTTTTGGAGTTTTCCATTTTTTGCTTATATTCCTCATCTGTTCCTGCACGTTGTCCACTTTCTCTATCAGAGACTTTAGCGTATTAATCTTAGTTGTTTTAAATTCCCATTCTGAAAGTTCTAAAATTTCTGCCACATCTGAGTTTGGTTCTGGTGCTTGCTTCATCTCTTCGGACACCAGCAATTTTCCTTGAGGGCAGGCTTCTGTCTGGGAAACAAAGCTCTGGGGTTATTTCAAAAGTTACTCCCTCCAGCCCAACCCCTATCCTCAGCCCCCCACCAGCCAACACCTGACAGCAGACTCTTTTGCCATCCTCAGAATGACAAGAGGATTGAGCTACTGGTGGTAAAACCCAAATACGGCTGGGTCCCCTTCAAATGAGCTCCCAGGAGGTTTTTTTTAAGTTGTAATAATTTATATGGTGTGTGTTACAAATTGCTCCCCATGGTTTTAAACTCTCACTAATCCACACTCAGCCCCCTAGCAATTCATTTAAAGCCTAATTATTGCCTCCAGCAACTTCTACTTTGGGTAAGCAGACCTGTATTTTCTGCATTTTCCTGTCTTTCTAGTTTTTGTGGAAGTTTGCCCTGTGACCTCAATTCTCTGGTAGAGCTAAGAAAAGTTGATTTTCAGTTTGTTCATTTTCTTTATTACTGTGAAGATACTCCATTCTTTCTCAAACACATTCCAGATTTTCATCCCCTCCACTAAAACAGCACTTGCCAACGTCAACAATGACCTCTAAATGGATTTCCAAGTCAATTCTCAGAGCTCATATTACTTGATTTATTTGCAGTATCTGACACAGCCGACCACTCTGTCCTTCACATCTGACGTAGCTTCCAGGACATCACACTCTGCTGATTTTCTTAGTTCACTGGTCACTCTCAGACTCCTTTGCTGGTTCCTTGTCATCACCCTGAATTCTTAGCATTTGGAGTGTCATAAGATGCAGCCTTTGGACCTCTTTTCTCTTAAAACTCACTCTCTTGGTAATTTCATCCAGTCTTACGGCTTTAAATACCATCTATACATTGACTCCCATATTTACATCTCCAGCCTGAAATTTACATCTCCAGCCTCCCATATTTATCTCTCTCCCTTGAACGGCAGAATATCCAACTGCCTACCTAACATCTCCACTGAGATAACCATCAGACATAGCAAATTCATCTGTCCACAACTCAAGTCCTCTGGCAAACCTCTGCTACCTATAGGTTTCTCCATATCACCTATTTACAAAGACCTAGAAATCGACTTTGTTGTCTCATCTTCTCACATTGTATGTCCAATCTATCAGCAAATCTTGTTAGTTTTACCTTCAACGAAGTACAGAATTTGAACATCTGTCAAGATTCCAAGTGCTGGTACACTGGTCCAAGGCACCTGCACTTCTCACCTGAGTTACTGCAGTCGTTTCCTAATTAATCTATTTCTGCCCTTGCTCACCTGTTCCCTCAACACCAAACACTATCACACTTCAAAGTCCCCCAAGGGCTTCCATCTCAGAGTAGAAGCCAAAGTTCACCCAAGGCCCAAGCAGTCTGCAGCACCACCTACTCCCATCCCACCTCTTAATACTCTCCACTCTCCCTTTCTCAGTCTGCCTAAGTCCTTATTGGCTACCATGCCGTTCTTGCAGTCCTCTAACATGCTCCTATCCCAAGGGCCTTTGCTTCTGCTGTTCTTTTTGCCTAGACTCTCTTCTCACACTGTCCACAAGGTTCACTTCAACACTGCCAAGCTTTTGTCCAAGAGCTATGCTGATGAACTCCTCTCCGCTCTCTAAAATTCCAACATCACTCAGCCTCACCTAATAGCCTCCCCTATTCCTTCTTCCAACTTTTATCCATGGTGCTTATTTTCTGATAAATCATGTAATTTGCTTAGTGTCTGTTTCCTTCCACCAGAATTTAAGTTTTAGAAGGGCAGGGAGATTTGTATCTGCTTTAATCAAGGCTACATTCTCAGCACCTAGAAAAAAATAGTAAGGCCTGCTGTGAGGTGTTAATAAATACTCATTAAATGAGTAAACAAATACTAGGAAACACAACAAGTTTATATTGGAATGGGATTGAAATTAAGACACACAATCATCTTAAATTTATGTGCATTTAGGTTATATTATGGAGAAGGCAATGGCACCCCACTCCAATACTCTTGCCTGGAAAATCCCATGGACGGAGGAGCCTGGTGGGCTACAGTCCATGGGGTCACTAAGAGTTGGAGATGACTGAGTGACTTCACTTTCACTTTTCACTTTCATGCATTGGAGAAGGAAATGGCAACCCACTTCAGTGTTCTTGCCTAGAGAATCCCAGGGACGGAGGAACCTGGTAGGCTGCCGTCTATGGGGTCACACAAAGTCGGACACGACTGAAGTGACTTAACAACAGCAGCAGCAGCAGCAGGTTATATTAATATTAGTTTAGTTTGTTGATTCAATGAAGAAAATAAAAAAGTCAAGGAAAAGAAATAACTACACTGATTTTGTACTTAACTTTGGTATCAGACTCTCACTGTTTTCAATGTACATGATACTCTTCAAAGCATCCTCTGGCTCAGAGATATACAGTACTATTTGGAGTGGTAAATCTTCAGGCTACTTGAGTAATTATGCAGACAGTAGACTATAGGTGCTCAAAGTTGCTATTATAAACAGCTTTCTGACCACAACCTCTCAACCTGGCCTGCAGGCCAATGTTTACTTTTAATGAATACAGAGTTCAGGGAACACACTACTCAGGTACTCTCACCAATATGAGATGGCACCACAGTTTAAAATTCCTTGGTCTTACTCAGATATAACTTAATTTCTTCACTTCAGTGGTTTCAAGCAAGCACTACTATCAGGGGTAACACTTTAATGTCACATCACAATTGGAGGTCAACTATGGTTCAAGTACAGTTTTGAGTGGCCTTATTGTATTTGGTAATACTGCTGTTCCTGCCTTGCTGGTATCATCAGATGTTATTTTACCTAACAAAGTGTACAACAAACTGTAATGAAACATAATGAGAAAAATTAAAATCTCAGAAATATATCTGGGTTGTGTTTCTACAACAAAATACTACCCCTGTCATAACCAGTTATTGCATTTATACCATGGGAACTATTGCCACCTGCTGGTGATGCTTATGACTTACTTTAAAGATTAATATGTGGTAGGCTCTCCAAAATTCCAGTCAAAATTTTGAAATTCCCTTCTAAATCAGGCAACCACATGAAGGACTTTATGATTATCAGACTTGATTAACTTTCTCTTAAAAATAAGAAGTAGGTATATTAATGAATTTCTAATGTAAATGAGAACCAAAAAGAAATTAAAAAAAAAAAAATGAGAATCCTTTTCTACTAAAAAATGACCTTGCTGACAATACTATAGGTCTGGGAATATGGCTGCCAACTGTTTTCTCTCTTCCCCATCTCCTCAACAGGAAGGGGGGCAGCCCCTAGATGCTCATTCATTGAATTCAGTATTTAGCTGAGGTGGCAGGGCTCATCTTCTCACACTAGTGCAGAGCCTCTGTGAGTCCAGATGACCCACAAGTCTGATCAACTTGTCCAATGCTTAATGATTTCCTCATGAAGCTGAGCAGAAAAATGACCATAACAGGCACACACAGCCTAAAACTCCAGAGATAGCCAGTGTCCTCAGAAAAAAATAGAAAAAGACCTCAATCAATAAAGAATTTTACTGATTTTCTGAGCCTACCTGGAACAGGTAATCAGTATTCCAGAAAAAATTTTTGGCTTCTGACCAATACAGGTGCATTAAGATACAATGTTTATGTAATATTACTAATAAAAATATGATAGCCAAGAGGAGTCTAAGGAGATATGATGACTAAAAGTAATATGTGGTATCCTGAATGGGATCCTGGAACAGATAAAAGTCTCTAGAAAAAAAAAACTAAGGAAATTAGAAGTATAGAGACTAGTTAATAACACCGTTCACTAACTGTGACAAATGTATCACAGTAATATAAGATGTTAAGGATAAGGAAATGTTTCACCTTCCAGTGCAGGGTTTGCAAGTTCAATCCTTGGTTGGGAAGCTAAAATTCCACATGCTCTGAGGCCAAAAAACCAAAACATAAAACAGAATATTGTAACAAATTCAATAAAGACTTTAAAAATGGTCTAAATTTAAAAAAAAAAAAAAAAAAAAAAAGAGTAAGGAAATGGGTGTAGAGTAGATGGGAACTCTGTACTATCTTTGCAATTTTTCTGAAAATCTAAAACTATTATAAGACAAAACGTTTAGTTTAGAAAAAATGAACGAGACAAGATTTACCTCAAGTGACAAAAGCAGGCCTTTAAGTTGATTCAATCCCATGCTTTAAACGTCACAAAAGCTTTATATTGACTTAAAAAGTTATTTAGCAGGTTGTTTTATCAGTTCTAGATCCAAATCTTTTTTACAAAATCAAGGGATGCACTCTCTTCAAACTTGCTTTAGCAATCTTCAAAGGGATCCTCCTCTGCTCTCTTATTCCCATCAAAAGGACTCATAAAGTCCATGTCAATTTATGGCAAATCTCAGCCCAATTGTAAAAAAGGCCTTCATCCTGAAACTAACACAATATTGTAAATCAACTATATTCCAATAAAAATTTTTTAAAAATTCAAAGGAACTTAACAATTCATAGAATGAAAATTTCCAAAAATTATACTCAGTAGCCAATGTATATGCAAAAAATTTTTAATTGTGTGCCATTTTGCCCTGTCAGATTGGCAAATTATAAGTAAGCTAAATAAATAAATAAAAATAAGACTTTATAAGTCCTACTGTCTTTGTGAAAATTAAAGGGTGAAGATCTTGTACCTAAAGAAGAAACACTCAGTTGAACAAACAAATCTGTGAGGCTAAGGACCTGTTGTGTTTTTTTTAAATCAGAGAAAAATCCTGTCATTTCTTTCATGAAACTAAGATGTCTTTCCTACTTTCAATACATCATTGACATAATGTACAACAGACCCAAGTAATCCCTAGCAACATCAATTAGCCCATGAACCTAAGAGCTTCTGAAAGGCTACCAGTGAAAGGTATGAAATGAGCGCCTATCCAGTCATTGAGAAGAGCCACTATTCTCAAGTATGTACTATATATAATTAGTTGTTTTAATTTCCATTTCTTATCTTCAACTTATTTTTTAAGTTAACTTTAGTTCTTATATAAAATGTGCTGAACTGAAGTCCGTGTAGATTAAACAAAATATGGGCCCCAAAATCTAAGTTCAGTCACAAGCTTAGGTAAAAGAGGAGACGCTGTTCCATGACTTTCTTCTGCTCACTTTAAGAATATGTGTTGTACACCACATAGTTTTTAAATGTGATCATTACCTTGGTGACAGAACAGATAGCAGCAACTCTGCTCTAATTATAAGACAATTTTTAAATAATTTTTATTTTTAAGATTTAGCATCCTCATTGACAATACAGAAACAGTCCGTGCTCTTTGGATACACACACATAAAATGGTTAAAAGTGATTCCCCAATTTTCAATGACAAGGTAGGAAAAAAGAACATGTTCACAGCTTTAGCTGAATTCTTCTGTCCTTTTTACCAAAAATCTTATTTTGCTACCAACCCACTCACCAAACCATAATGAAAGACAATTTTTCAAAAAGCCAACAAAACCCAAGAACAGGGATCCAGGTATCAGGCCAAAATCATCCCCTGAAACAGTGCTGATGCCAAAAAAAAAAAGAGAGAGAGAGAGAGAGAGGATAGGAAAACAAATTTCCATAGCACATTAGAGAAGCCTTTTTAAAAAGAATTAAGAAACTTAGCACTGTAACTATGGTGGTGCAGTGTTCAAAAAACAGATAATTAAAGTTCAGCTTGGGAATATATTAGGCTTTCTCCTATCCCAGCAGGGGAAATAAAAATATGAGCTGTTGGAGCTAATATTAAAATTGTCCTACAAATGAAAGGTAGGGCAAGGGTCCACCAGAGAAAATGTAGAACAAAAGGTAGCAAAGACAAGTCGTTCTGAATCTAGGCTCTACTGCCTAGATGAATCAGGAAAGTTTAAAAGGGCTGAAATTCTTCTAAGCCACTATCAATAAATTCTATACTTGGCTCAAAACCAGTGGACTATAGACCACTGATAAATAATATATCAGGTGACCTACAGTGTTTACGTACTAAAAAATATTTTTTAAATTATCTGTAAATTTCTATTCTGAAAAGCAGCAGATCAAAACAACACTGGGCCATTCAATCAGTTAGACAGTAAGGGGCTTCTTCCAAATAAAACTAGCGGAAATTCAGGTTGGAAAGAATGTAATATGGAGTAAATAAGATCAGGCTCTTGGCACAATTTTAGTAAGGCTTCTACCCACCCCAAGTGTTAAGTGTTAAGAGCTCCCACAGAATGTCTTCGAGGGATGCTTCTCAGAGATAAAAAGGTCTTTAACTCTTGACCCCTCTCTCTTTCCCTAAAGCTTGCAGAAGAAAATAAATATTTAATTTTAACTATTCAAAGCTTCGGGCACATTGTAATATTTAATATTTTCTAGTTTTCATTTTCCGAACCTTTGGCTTAATACTTCCTCAATTATGCTGCAATGAAAAAATGTATACATGTGCCTTAATCAGTAGTACCACATGAAAATAAAACCTTGTTCTTCCATATCTTCTACATAGGAAGACTGAAACAACGGCACCCTAAATATCCTGCAAAGTTACTCTGTATACTTGACAAAAGATTAGGGCAAACCATTTCACTTCCGTATCTTGAGCAGTAGAAGTTAACTAGTCTTCAATCTCATCTTCCCAAATATCTCCATTAACATCCACAGCATGGAACAACCTGGATGCATAAAACAAGGTACATTTTAATATACCTGACAGAAACTGAATATAATTTTTTTCCTTTTTGCAAATATATTTTCTGCACTATTCTGATAATATCTTTTCCTTTCCTTTAATTATTCCACTGGGAAGGGCTGAAATGTGAATCCCTCTAAAGAAGCTGCCTTAAAGTTTATAGGAACAACCCTTTTTTAAGGATCCAGACAACTCTCAAGGGCCAAGGAGAAACAATAATGGGAGACAGGTATCACAAAAACTGACACTAATGTGTATAATATGTAGACTAAGTCAAGACTGAAACATTCAGGCAGTCAAGAAGCTGCACTCCTTCAAAACACTGGAACTTTACTACATACTCATCACTCCATCCTTTCCATCTCACCATGCTTGTACTCTCCACTCACTAGTAGAATGTTTTACAGTTGCCAATTTCTTTTCCTCCTCTTACGTTATTTAAAATTTGTATTTTCAACACTTTTATTTCCAGTGGTTCACAGGCAGAGTGGGTTTCTTCAACTCATAGTTTCACAACATCAAGAACTGACTGAAGGTACCCCACAGATGCCTATTAACAAAGATTATCAACTGATATTGAAACTGAAGCTGGTGGAGAATAGGATATTCACATTGTGCCAAGGAATCATCCCACAGATCACTCACTGACAACAAAAGGAAAACCTTACCTTTACAACGGAACAAATAATAGAACTGAGCATCATGCTAGTAGTGAGAGAGCCTGACATTATGGATCTGACGTGATACAACATGAAGTACATTATGGATCTGACGTGATACAACATGAAGTACACGTCATGTGTATCTGACGTGATACACATGAAGTACTTCCACTTTACAGAAAATAGAGAGGAAAGAGAAACAAATTAAAAGGCACCATGCAGAAACAAAACTCCAGGAGGTAAGGTTATATAGGACAACAGCCTGGACTCTTCAAAAGGTCAACGTTCCGCTCAATACAGACAAACAAAAGGTGGGTAATACTTTTCTCTATTATGAAACAGAATCAAAGAAAATAATTAAACTTGATTAGATCCTGGTATAATAAAACAGCTTTAAAAGATATTTTTGGGAATAGTTGATAAGTCTTAAATATTTTATTAGATGACAGTATGCCATTGTTAAATTTTTTGAGGTATTACTGTTATGTACAAAACTTTTCTTATCTTAGGAAAAAGATGTGTGGAAGTATATAGAGATGATGCATCACATCTCCAATTTATGGCCAAGTAGTTAAGCAATAAATTTAGAAAACAAATATGGTAAATATTATCAATTGTTCATTTTGGTGAAAGATATCAAAGTCCTATCCTTTCAACTCTTCTGTATGTTTGAAATTTTTCACTAAAAAAGTTGAGGAGGATAATAAATTAAAGAAAATCTTCAGATAGTATATTTTTATCATAAAACTCATTTTCAAGAAAATGCATATATGAGGAAAATATATGAAAAAATATATGAAAGAAAAATATGAAAAATATATGAAAGAAAATTCTCTAAATAAACAGAACTAAAACTTCCTGGGCTTGTGGTCTGCAAATCAAGTACCAAAAAACTGCTGAGAGTAGGAGTTCTGGGAATACATACCGGTTAAAACACGGGGAAGCAGGATCAGTAAAATGTTTATAAGGGTTTGCTCTGGAAAGAGAACCCATGCAAATCCAGCAGAAATATTGCATACAGCCAGTACATGTCATCTTGTTACATCCATCTAATTTCTGGTGGGAAAGAGAGAAAAATATCAAGGCTGTAAAAGCAAAAGAGAAATGCACTTGACAAAATGATTTGGTGCAACATTCTCCTTATCGTCTCCCTTTTCTAATGCGGGGTTGAGAAACACAGGTTAACACACACTGATAAACATTAATGCCTAAACTCTTTGGCACTACAAGTGAAATACAGGAAATACTTCGATACTAAGCAAAATCTCTTCTGATAAACAGTAAATACAAACCAAACATATATAGGTGAATTATGTAGTTAGATTGATTATGAAAATGTTTGGGTTTAATATGTGGGATTTAAACTTTTTACCTAAATCTTAGTAAATATTTGGTACCCAAGTCTCCCATTCTATCAGAGCTGAGGCAGGTCAAAGTGGTTAAATAGAAGGCCAGTTTCCTTAATGGAATAACTGGGGCATCATCAACCAGGTTACCTCAGATATAATGGATTGGAAAAATAGAATCAAATGCAAAGACATATTTTGATTTTAAAACATATTAAGGTTTTGTCAAGAAGCAATAGATTTATCTATTTTGACTTATATCTGTATTTCACAAGCAGGAACTTGTTAAAAAGACGTGTTAAATTCCAGGATAAATAGTTTTGAGAAGTCAGCCTTTTTTTTAAAAAAAATAACATAGATGAGTTGAGTTGACTGTAGTTCTAGCATGGCCTCCTCATAACTCATTCAATTTTGAGGCAGATACAAGGTGAGAAAGACCATCATTGTATGAAAGCACTCTGAAAAGGGAAGTCTACATATATTTAATATCAATAACAATTAGTAGTAAATTTTGAATCTTCCAAGAAGGTTTAATAAATACCAAAATATGTTTTCTTAATTAGTTCAAAATTAAAAGGCTTCTTGAGGAAATCATAACATGCTTGCAAGTAGGTAGGCCTCCAAGTCTGTCCCCAAACTTCTACCTCAATGGGAGTTCCACAACATGGGCAGCTCTTTGAGTTCTTTTCCAGCCACTCCTTACTTTCCATCTCTTCCAGTGCCTTCTGAATCACCCTCTTACTATATCTCTGTTCCAAAAATCTTTTATTGGCCTCATCTGCTTGCAGGTACTCATTTCGTAAGTCCATTAATTTCTCTAGAAGGTGAAATGGAAAATTAACTTTTATACAACTTGTAAAGCTCATTAAAAATCATCAAAAATGATCATAACCTTTGACTATTCAATAATGTTATTCCTGAGATTTTATCATAAGGAATTAATCCAAAGTAAAATTATATGCAAAGAGATGCATATAACAATGGCAAACAAATTAAATGTCCAAGGGAATAATTATGTGTGGAACCACTTAATGACATAATATTTAGTTATTAAAACTTATAATTAGGATGGCTACAACTCAATTAAAATATTCATTACAGAAGCCAGCAAAAAGTATATTTAGGTTGTAACTAGGTAAAAATTACACATGCATGAAAGACAAAGAACAGACAGGAATTATCCAAGTAGAAAAGCTGGACTTCTTAAATGTGACAGAATAATAGCTTACCTTTTTCCTTTGATTTTAACTTATTAATGTTGATATTTTTGTGCAACTAGTACAACTAGTAGTACAGTTTAAAGGCTGACTTATCAAATGACACAAAGGTTGAAATAGACGCTGATTTTCTACTAAGTCAGCATCATTCACCATTTAATAACAAGACCTGCCAAACTAAACAAAAGTACCTTTGATTTAAGGACAAAGACCAATGGTTCAATTCTGCATATATAAGAAAAAAGCCAGTGAATAAAATTTACCACCAACAGGTAAAGGAAAAGTCCTTTCTACCAACTTTTCTGCTTAACACTCATCAATCTGGTTTCTACTTCTTTATCACTTAACTCAAATGGAATGGGCAGCTATTTCCAAAGGCTTTATTTGTCAACAAAGGCTTTTGCTCACAATTCTATTACCTTAACTTTTCAACACAATTAATTAAAGACCTCTCTCAACAATGTTTGGCTCTTTTATTATTTTACCTTCCTCATACTATTTAGAAGTAGACAACTTCTGGAGCAGAATTATAACTACACTTTTCCTTCACCTATGAATCCTTTCCCTGTATTGTTCATTCCAATGACTTTAACACTTCTACTCAGATGCAGCAGACATGTATTTTTAAATCCTGTCATTTGTATTTCCTCTACTAGTTGAAAGCGTTTTTGTATTCCGAGACATCTTAAGGACAGAGGTTGCTGCTCTAATGTTCTCAAAATAATAAAATTATTAGTGTATCATATATTTTTTATGGTAATATCTAACATATAGAGACTAAGAAAGAGATTCTCAATTTTGCTGAAGCCCCCAAGTCTATCTTTGATTTCTTCCCCAAACACTGTGAAATACCTGGAAGGTACTTCAGCCTCTCAGTGATAAGGATACCAAAGTCTCAAGTAAAGGCTTATATTATACTCTGGTGAGTTCTCCATCCCATGTGCCCATAACCTCTACAAGACTCTGCCATAGGTGACTGGAAATACTCCATTTACTCATTCTCCTGTCAGGGTCCTTTCTTAATAATCAGTAACTACAGCAATACTGGCATTAATAGTTACCATTTTGTGGTTTGAAGACTTAAATCTAACATATAACACCATAAAACTCTCAGAAGAGAACAGAGGCAAAACATTTTCTGACCAAGGTAACAGAAATAAAAGCAAAAATAAACAATGGGACCTAATCAAACTTACAAGCTTTTGTTCAGCAGAGGAAACCATCAATAAAAAGAGATGGTTTGGGAGAAAGTATTTGCAAATGATGCAACTGACATGGGCTTAATTTCCAAAATATACAAACAGTTCATACAACAAAACAGTTCAACAACAAAAGCAAACTCAATGGAAAAATGGGCAAAATAACTATTAATAAATAGATATTTCTCTAAAGAAGACAAACAGATGGCCCAAGAGGTACAGAAAAGATGTTCAATACCACTAATTATTAGAGAACTACAAATCAAAACTACAATGAGGTTCCACCTCACACTGGTGAAAATAGCCATCACTAAAAAATCTACAAATAACAAATGCTGGAGAGGGTGTGGAGAAAAGGGAATCCTCCTGCACTGTTGATGGGACTGTAAAAGGTGCAGCCACTGTGGAAGTCACTTTGGATGTTCCTTAGAAAACGAAAGATAGAATTACCAAATGATCCAGGAATCCTACTCCTGGGTATATATCCACATAAAACTATAATTCAAAAATATAGCTGCACTCCTATATTCACAGCAGCACTATTCGTACTACCCAAGACATAGAAACTACCTAAATGTCCATCAACAGATGAATGAGTAAGGAAGATGTGGTACATATATACAAAGGAATACTACACAGCCATAACAAATAATGAAGTAAAGCCATCTGCAGTAACGTTGATGCAGCTAGAGATTATCCTACTAGTAAAGTCATAAAGAAAAAGACAAATATCATATGATACCACTTATATGTGGAATCCAAAATATGACACAAATGAGCCTATCTACAAAACAAGAACAGACTTGTAGACATAGAGAACAGACTGGTAGTTGCCAAGGAAACCAGGAGTGGAATGGATTGGGGAGGTTGGGGTTATGCAAACTGTTTGTTATATATAAATGGATAAACAAGGTCCTACTGTACAGCACAGGGAACTATGTTCAACATCCTGTGATAAATCATAATGGAAAAAAAATAAATAGAAAAAAGAATGTACATATATTCTGTACAGCAATGAATCACATTGCTGTACAGAAAAAATAAGCACAAATTATACATCAATTATACTTTAATAATAAATATACAAATTTTTAAAAAATAGTTACCATTTTGCATTTCACATGCAAAATGCCCATTCTCAACTTCAGTGAAGAACCAGTTTTTTCCTCTCACTCTGTCAAGGACCAATACTTTTGCAAAATATAATCAAATGAATTATTATAAAAATGCATAAAAAAACAAAAAATATAAGCCTAAATTTTTATTGTATTTGACTGACATAAAATTTAGTCAGTGGCCAGCAATAATGAAATTGCTTCAAAAGTTTTAAACCCTAAAACTCAATTTCCCAATTTCTTAATTTCTGTATTTACCCTGTCACTAAGCAGTATAACAACTATAACAACTCTGAGTAGCACTACAATAGGTCATTTCAAACTTACAATAACCTTATGAAGTAGCTATTATCATCAGCCCTGTTAGTTTGAGAAACACTAAGTCACCAAAGTCTAGTCAAATTGATGTCAAGGGCATGATTTCTCGATCCTTATCTAAACCAGAAATGGCTAACAGGTTTCATTTCCTGTGCCTACCTCAATAGAGGGTGGCTTTCTAAAGCACTGGGCTGAGGAAGATTCTGAGGCCTCCTGGGCTCACTGAGAAAGCACTTGATCAAACGTGTGCACCATGGAAACAGTGATAGCTCAGATGCTCTGCATTTACCAGCATCTACATTATTCCATATTCATAGATAGAAATTACCCTGTCATTCCTTCCATGGAATGCTCCCCCTTGATATCTGCATGGTTTGTTTCCTTACTTCCTTCAAGTCTACTCAAACCACTTTGCCTCCGCTGGGTTTCTCTAAATAAAATCTCAAACGTCTTTCCTTTCAGAACACTTCATAGCTTGTCTCTGCTTTACTTTTTTTTTTCCTCTTCAGCATTTACCACTATCTAATATTCTTATTTATTTGGTTTGCCTATCTCCCCCATTAGAATGTAAGTTCCATGAGGGCATTTGGTCACTGCTATATTCCCAGCATGTAGGCAGTAACTGACACAAAAATATCTGTTGAACCAACAAAGAACACCATAATTCTTCCAAATTAAGAATTGAAGTGATAAGTCTCTTTTCTAGGGGGTGTGGGAGGGTTGGGAGTTCACACGGTTACAACCTACCTGCTGTCACCTTACATGGAGAGACCCCATGGTAGGTCAGTCTGCACAGGGTACAGAAGGCGAAATTGCAGCTGGAGCAGATGCCCATGGTACAGCCAGGCTCCTGCATCACAGGCAGTTGGCAGGATGGGCGGGGGCAGTACACCACATCGGCCATCAGGTCCAAGGTGGACTGGAGGAGAAGGCGGTCATAACGGGCAAACAACTCTGCTTCCACTAGCTCTTTGACCTGGAGGGAAATATAAAACATCGTTAAGTTTGATGATTTCCCAATCAGTTCTGATCCTAAGGGAGATCTTTAGGAAGCAAGCATAAAAACCAGATGAACAAAAAATAATATTGATAACCCAGTATGTGGGACAACAAAAGAGACAGATGTATAGAACAGTCTTTTGGACTCTGTGGGAGATGGCGAGGGTGGGATGATTTGGGAGAATGGCATTGAAACATGTATATTATCATATGTGAAACAAATAGCCAGTCCAGGTTTGATGCATGATAGAGTGCTCAGGGCTGGTGCACTAGGATGACCCAGAGGGATGGGATGGGGAGGGAGAAGGTGAGGGGTCCAGGATGGGGAACACATGTACACCCAAGGCGGATTTATGTCAATGTATGGCAAAACCAATACAATATTGTAAAGTAGTTAGCCTCCAATTAAAATAAATAAAGTAATATTTAAAAAAAAAAAAGAAAAGAAAACCCTCTATCTCATTTCAAAATCAAACCAAGTATGAGTGAGTGAGTGAGTGAAAGTGGCTCAGTCATGTCTGACTCTTTGTGACCCCATGGACTGTACAATCCATGGAATTCTCCAGGCCAGAACACTAGAGTGGGTAGCCTTTCCCTTCTCCAGGGGTCTTCCCAACCCAGGGATCAAACCCAGCTCTCTCGCAGTGCAGGTGAATTCTTTACCAGCTGAGCCACAAGGGAAGCCCAAGAATACAGGAGTGGGTAGCCTATCCTTCTCCAGCAGATCTTTGTGACCCAGGAATCAAACCAAGGTCTCCTGCTTTGCAGGTAGATTCTTTACCAGCTGAGCTAGTATGGGAAGTCTATATCTTGACTGAGACAGTGGTTACATGGGTCTATCCATTTGTCAAAACTAAGCAAAATGTACACGTTAAATGAGTACATTTATGCCTCAAAGGAGCTGATTAAAAAAAAAAAGAAGAAACAACCAAGCAGGCTATCTTTAAAGTCTGTAAACATTTGGTTAATCATCCCAAGGGATAACCAACCCCTCCAGATCCCAACCTCACACAGACTGGGTAATAGTTCCCCCTCCTAGCAGATAATACAGAGTAAATCACCAGAATTATTTTTTTAATGCTCATCCTTGTCAAGGAACACCAAAGCCAGCAAAGGGAGCATTTACATTTGTTTATAAATAAAGATCACGGACACAATAAAACTGGTGGGCTGGCTCCAAGGCCTCAGACTGTCCTGATGAGCCCTATCAAGAAGTTTCTGAGAGAATGCCTCCCTTTGGAGAGCTGTGAGAGAATTAGGGAGCAGCTGTCAGCGGAGTGAAGAGTTACCTGACCAGGAGTGGCCACTGAAGGGCACTTGGGTTCTGGGCAGTTGAGGCATTGAACTTGGCCATCTCTGATCTGGATTTCAAAGTAGTCCTTGAGACAGGCTTTGCAGTACACATGCCTGCACTCCAAGAAGTACATGCACTCACTACCCAGTTTCTCACAGAAACAGATATTGCACAGGAACAATTTACTATTAAAGCATTTTATCTGCTGAGCTTGATCAAAGTCCAAGATTTCCTGGATCAGACTCGACAATGATTCCACATCCTGCACGGCTCTCTCGTCCACAACTTCCTCTTGGTCTATGTCAGATCCAGTGGCTCCTCCAAAATCTAGCTCTGTGTTGGAAGAAGCTTGAGCCATCCTTCTCTGAACCTTTTTCTGAGAACCCATCGTGAGTTCAAAAGGAGAGACAATATTCAGGTACGCTAAGGTCTCTTCCTTAAGAAACTGCATCCAGGCAAACAGGACCACGCTGCCACGGTGTTCTTCCCACAGGTTGTCTAAGTGCTTGCAGAGAGCAGATAGCTAGGGGGAAAAACACATGAGGATGCTGGTGAGTTTGGAAAGACGATGATGCTGTCAACTCCTAATTTCCCTTGAAATCTTTTTAATTTAGACCTTTTTACTTCTTGTTAGGAAGTAGAANTAGGCTTTCTCCTATCCCAGCAGGGGAAATAAAAATATGAGCTGTTGGAGCTAATATTAAAATTGTCCTTACAAATGAAAGGTAGGGCAAAGGTCAACTGCAGAAAATGTAGAACTAAAGGTAGCAAAGACAAGTCGTTCTGAATCTAGGCTCTATTGCCTAGAAGAAACAGGAAAGTTTAAAAGGGCTGAAATTCTTCTAAGCCACTATCAACAAATTCTATACTTGGCTCAAAACCGGTGGACTATAGACCACTGATAAATATATCAGGTGACCTACAGTGTTTACATNAAAGGTAGCAAAGACAAGTCGTTCTGAATCTAGGCTCTATTGCCTAGAAGAAACAGGAAAGTTTAAAAGGGCTGAAATTCTTCTAAGCCACTATCAACAAATTCTATACTTGGCTCAAAACCGGTGGACTATAGACCACTGATAAATATATCAGGTGACCTACAGTGTTTACATACTAAAAAATATTTTTTAAATTATCTGTAAATTTCTATTCTGAAAAGCAGCAGATCAAAATGACACTGGGCCATCCAATCAGTTAGAGAGTAAGGGGCTTCCTCCAAATAAAACTAGCAGAAATTCAGGTTGGAAAGAATGTAATATGGAGTAAATAAGCTCAGGCTCTTGGCACAATTTTAGTAAGGCTTCTACCCACCCCAAGTGTTAAGTTTTAAGAGCTCCCACAGAATGTCTTAGAGGGATGCTTCTCAGAGATAAAAAGGTCTTTAACTCTTGACCCCTCTCTCTTTCCCTAAAGATTGGAGAAGAAAATAAATATTTAATTTTAACTATTCAAACCTTTGGGCACATTGTAATATTTAATATTTTCTAGTTTTCATTTTCTGAACCTTTGGCTTAATACTTCCTCAATTATGCTGCAATGAAAAAATGTATACATGTGCCTTAATCAGTAGTACCACGTGAAAATAAAACCTTGTTCTTCCATGTCTTCTACATAGGAAGACTGAAACAACAGCACCCTAAATATCCTGCAAAGTTACTCTGCATACTTGACAAAAGATTAGGGCAAACCATTTCACTTCCGTATCTTGAGCAGTAGAAGGTAACTAGTCTTCAATCTCATCTTCCTAAATATCTCCATTAACATCCACAGCATGGAACAACCGGTTAAAACATGGGGAAGCAGGATCAGTAAAATGTTTATAAGGGTTTGCTCTGGAAAGAGAACCCATGCAAATCCAGCAGANTATAAGCCTAAATTTTTATTGTATTTGACTGACATAAAATTTAGTCAGTGGCCAGCAATAATGAAATTGCTTCAAAAGTTTTAAACCCTAAAACTCAATTTCCCAATTTCTTAATTTCTGTATTTACCCTGTCACTAAGCAGTATAACAACTATAACAACTCTGAGTAGCACTACAATAGGTCATTTCAAACTTACAATAACCTTATGAAGTAGCTATTATCATCAGCCCTGTTAGTTTGAGAAACACTAAGTCACCAAAGTCTAGTCAAATTGATGTCAAGGGCATGATTTCTCGATCCTTATCTAAACCAGAAATGGCTAACAGGTTTCATTTCCTGTGCCTACCTCAATAGAGGGTGGCTTTCTAAAGCACTGGGCTGAGGAAGATTCTGAGGCCTCCTGGGCTCACTGAGAAAGCACTTGATCAAACGTGTGCACCATGGAAACAGTGATAGCTCAGATGCTCTGCATTTACCAGCATCTACATTATTCCATATTCATAGATAGAAATTACCCTGTCATTCCTTCCATGGAATGCTCCCCCTTGATATCTGCATGGTTTGTTTCCTTACTTCCTTCAAGTCTACTCAAACCACTTTGCCTCCGCTGGGTTTCTCTAAATAAAATCTCAAACGTCTTTCCTTTCAGAACACTTCATAGCTTGTCTCTGCTTTACTTTTTTTTTTCCTCTTCAGCATTTACCACTATCTAATATTCTTATTTATTTGGTTTGCCTATCTCCCCCATTAGAATGTAAGTTCCATGAGGGCATTTGGTCACTGCTATATTCCCAGCATGTAGGCAGTAACTGACACAAAAATATCTGTTGAACCAACAAAGAACACCATAATTCTTCCAAATTAAGAATTGAAGTGATAAGTCTCTTTTCTAGGGGGTGTGGGAGGGTTGGGAGTTCACACGGTTACAACCTACCTGCTGTCACCTTACATGGAGAGACCCCATGGTAGGTCAGTCTGCACAGGGTACAGAAGGCGAAATTGCAGCTGGAGCAGATGCCCATGGTACAGCCAGGCTCCTGCATCACAGGCAGTTGGCAGGATGGGCGGGGGCAGTACACCACATCGGCCATCAGGTCCAAGGTGGACTGGAGGAGAAGGCGGTCATAACGGGCAAACAACTCTGCTTCCACTAGCTCTTTGACCTGGAGGGAAATATAAAACATCGTTAAGTTTGATGATTTCCCAATCAGTTCTGATCCTAAGGGAGATCTTTAGGAAGCAAGCATAAAAACCAGATGAACAAAAAATAATATTGATAACCCAGTATGTGGGACAACAAAAGAGACAGATGTATAGAACAGTCTTTTGGACTCTGTGGGAGATGGCGAGGGTGGGATGATTTGGGAGAATGGCATTGAAACATGTATATTATCATATGTGAAACAAATAGCCAGTCCAGGTTTGATGCATGATAGAGTGCTCAGGGCTGGTGCACTAGGATGACCCAGAGGGATGGGATGGGGAGGGAGAAGGTGAGGGGTCCAGGATGGGGAACACATGTACACCCAAGGCGGATTTATGTCAATGTATGGCAAAACCAATACAATATTGTAAAGTAGTTAGCCTCCAATTAAAATAAATAAAGTAATATTTAAAAAAAAAAAAGAAAAGAAAACCCTCTATCTCATTTCAAAATCAAACCAAGTATGAGTGAGTGAGTGAGTGAAAGTGGCTCAGTCATGTCTGACTCTTTGTGACCCCATGGACTGTACAATCCATGGAATTCTCCAGGCCAGAACACTAGAGTGGGTAGCCTTTCCCTTCTCCAGGGGTCTTCCCAACCCAGGGATCAAACCCAGCTCTCTCGCAGTGCAGGTGAATTCTTTACCAGCTGAGCCACAAGGGAAGCCCAAGAATACAGGAGTGGGTAGCCTATCCTTCTCCAGCAGATCTTTGTGACCCAGGAATCAAACCAAGGTCTCCTGCTTTGCAGGTAGATTCTTTACCAGCTGAGCTAGTATGGGAAGTCTATATCTTGACTGAGACAGTGGTTACATGGGTCTATCCATTTGTCAAAACTAAGCAAAATGTACACGTTAAATGAGTACATTTATGCCTCAAAGGAGCTGATTAAAAAAAAAAAGAAGAAACAACCAAGCAGGCTATCTTTAAAGTCTGTAAACATTTGGTTAATCATCCCAAGGGATAACCAACCCCTCCAGATCCCAACCTCACACAGACTGGGTAATAGTTCCCCCTCCTAGCAGATAATACAGAGTAAATCACCAGAATTATTTTTTTAATGCTCATCCTTGTCAAGGAACACCAAAGCCAGCAAAGGGAGCATTTACATTTGTTTATAAATAAAGATCACGGACACAATAAAACTGGTGGGCTGGCTCCAAGGCCTCAGACTGTCCTGATGAGCCCTATCAAGAAGTTTCTGAGAGAATGCCTCCCTTTGGAGAGCTGTGAGAGAATTAGGGAGCAGCTGTCAGCGGAGTGAAGAGTTACCTGACCAGGAGTGGCCACTGAAGGGCACTTGGGTTCTGGGCAGTTGAGGCATTGAACTTGGCCATCTCTGATCTGGATTTCAAAGTAGTCCTTGAGACAGGCTTTGCAGTACACATGCCTGCACTCCAAGAAGTACATGCACTCACTACCCAGTTTCTCACAGAAACAGATATTGCACAGGAACAATTTACTATTAAAGCATTTTATCTGCTGAGCTTGATCAAAGTCCAAGATTTCCTGGATCAGACTCGACAATGATTCCACATCCTGCACGGCTCTCTCGTCCACAACTTCCTCTTGGTCTATGTCAGATCCAGTGGCTCCTCCAAAATCTAGCTCTGTGTTGGAAGAAGCTTGAGCCATCCTTCTCTGAACCTTTTTCTGAGAACCCATCGTGAGTTCAAAAGGAGAGACAATATTCAGGTACGCTAAGGTCTCTTCCTTAAGAAACTGCATCCAGGCAAACAGGACCACGCTGCCACGGTGTTCTTCCCACAGGTTGTCTAAGTGCTTGCAGAGAGCAGATAGCTAGGGGGAAAAACACATGAGGATGCTGGTGAGTTTGGAAAGACGATGATGCTGTCAACTCCTAATTTCCCTTGAAATCTTTTTAATTTAGACCTTTTTACTTCTTGTTAGGAAGTAGAAAGTATTCTTTTCACTTCTGTGATAAACTGTGCTGCATAACAGCATCAGTGTTCTTCTCAAAGTACTTCTTAAACTATTCAGCAACATGAGCCACAGACACAAGGTCAGAAGCTAAAAGAAGTTCCATAAAACAAGAGAAACAGTTAAGAGTCTACCAGACGTAGAACAAGGTTTACATATGGGCTACTGAAATGGAGGACTTTTTCTGTTCTTTATTTTTCTTTACTTTAGTATTGCTATCTATCTCATGTAGGAGAAGAGATCTAGTTTTAAAATGAACTATTTCTATTCCTTTGGAGTACTAGCCCTGTTGGTATCCTACAATAAAGATTAGCAACAAACAATTTAAAAATACCATCCAAGCTTTAAAATTAATTCTTTCAACTGTATCAAGAAGTCAACTTATGTGAAAAAAATCACTAACAGAATCTAATCTCAGAGTCCTTGTTATTCCAATTTATAAGCTGATTTTAAATAAGCAATCTGAGCTTACACCAGATCATGGTAAATAAAGGAAAGCAGACTGATACTGAACCCAGACATGATTACAAGCCCTTAACATGATTTGACTCCCATGGGCAAAGCTCACATTTCCTAAGTTAAGCAACCAAACTTTAAACTATTTTGACTTTTCCTCCTTTAAAACTGGTCTGGTCAATTTGAAAGGCAAATATAAGAAGATTTTAAAGTAGAGCTCAGATTCATAAGCAGCTTTTCTTTTTAGGTAAACATCAAAGAATAAGCCTTCCAGATGCAAATAAATTTTGTAAATTTGACATTTGAAGTGAAAAAGAACCACATTCTCTTCCTTACACTGCGTAGTGCTATTCACTAAACTCTATACGGGCACAAAATTAAACACTGTTCAAGACTGGACAACATATGCTTTCACACATTTGCATAAATGTGCTTTCATGATCAATAAGAAACCGGATGAAATCTTTAAAATGTAATAAATACTAAAAGGGAAGCTCTGAATGTTTGAGTCACCAAATCCAAGGAAGAAGTCATCCTCCTCCATCCTCTTTTCTTCTCTAGTCCTTTCTCAAAAGAGTATCTGAGATGTACATACATGTGAGGAATGAGGGAGGCAGAAAGAGAAGAGCATGAAAGACACTGGTGTATATATATTGGAAAAGAAATAGGGAAAATACTAGAAAACTAAACCCACTTCTATCTATCAATCAAATTCAGTGAGGAACAGGTCCATGAGTCAACTTCATTAACAATTCATAAGCCAAGGAATCAGGGCCCAGTAACAAACAAGAATTGAAGGAAGGAGGAGCATAAGAGACTGATTAAAATGCCAATTATGTGGACAAAAATTTACTTGACAGAGAGTCCTACTGTAATTTTAGCTATGTAACATAAAATAATAAGCAACTCTCTTCTCCCTACACCTTAAAAGCCAGCATTAAGTAGATGCTATTTGGTTGGAATCTGCAACTGTACATATGTACACATGCATAAATATAAAGTATCAAGAGCTCTCTGGAGAAATGGGACTATAAATTTCTAGATAATTTAGTCAACTCTCAGTGTTCTAAATGTAAATATCTAAATGTGTTGCATGTGTTACCTCTGACAAAGATATTAAAATGCAAGGTGAAACTCTTTTTTATTCTACATGTATTATTCTTTTTAAAAAATTTAACTTTGTTTTTAAACTCTAAGTTCAATTTTACAAATGCACTCTCATCTAAGCATCAGCCTGGTGATGAATGAACAGTGGTAGGAATGAGAATTGCATGACCAATAAAGAAAAACTGACAAGCTGTTCCTTGAGGTCAAGTAACTCTGACAGCTTTTGTCTTAATACATCAGCCTATCAATCTTAATCATGACTTTTAGAAAAGTAACTGCTATTGATCCATTATCTATTCCAGAATACATTATATTAGCTTCAAGCCATATTTATGTCTCAATCAAGAGATGACATTGTTACTAGAAAAGGATGTACGATGCAGAGGAAATGAAAGCTCGTAATCTAAGATCTCAAGCCTTAATGAGATACCTACAGGAATCATATGCATTTCTATTTGTGTGCGTTCACATTATGTGAGCACAGTCAACAACTGTTGCTAATATACAGACTTTTACAAACAAAAGTGCTCTTGTGTGTTCTTAAAGAATGTTTGTTATAAGTATATTAGCTCAATTTTAGTCCTAATTACAATTAAATCTTTCATTTAAGGAATGGATAAAAAAAATAAAAAGCAATACCAACATCGGAGGAAAATGAGGAGAACCTATAGTCTCCATTACAACACAGATTAAATGGGAAAATAGCAAGAAAAGGAGAGAAACAATATACTTGATTAAAAATTACTCCTCCTGCAATTAAAATGATTAATCATTCTAATTATTGCCATTCCTTTCTAAAACACCAAACATTTTCAACTTATTAACATTACAATTCATGAAGGGGAAAAAATTACAACATCAAACCCATTTGTTCTTCATGCACTGAATTCAAGATCATCAAGGTAGTCTTCAATTAAAGATGATTTTTTAAGTTTCTAAAAATGGATAGAAATTAAGTTTCGGGTCTAACCTGAGTTGGTGACAGCCATTTGCCACTAAGTGTGAATGAAGGTGGGGAGGAGGATGGATAATCTGGTGGCAGTTCAAAGTTCAGCACAAGTGGAGGCAGAAAGCAAATGGTGTATTCAAAGCCACTATTCTGGAGACACTCATTTGAATTGCCTGAACCAAAAACAAAGATTAGAAAGGATCAGCTGGTCAACACTTGAGTGTCCATTACTGCTGAGCAGTGCTCAAGAAAAACGTAATGCTTTAGTTGAGGGGATAAAAACCCTCCCCCAAAGCACTTTCTGTTCTTAATTTAACTTTGGAGCCACCACCTTAAAAAAATCTTATGAGCCCTTAAAAAAATCTACTAAGCATCATGAAATTTAAAATGAAGACACACAACTTATTCTTGCTACACTTCTGAGTATAATTCCTAACACTAGTGAGCAAGTAATACACAATGTTTTCTTTTGTTGTTTTTTACAGTAGATGATTAAAGACACAATCTAGAGAAAAAGACATTATTTCTATCAAAAAGCCATGACCTACTTAGACAAGCATGTGCCAACTCCAATGAATAAGAGTTGGGAGGATTTATGCCAATGCAATGATCTCAGGCTGAGGGCAAGCTACAACACATAACACTTTCAGAATCAAAGTTTCATTTTCAGTTATCAAACTTACTTTCTTTACTTAAGGCTGTTACACTAGAAACATATTGAGAAAGTGTTCATAATATCTTCTGTGAATACAGTATCAAAAGTACTCGTTTTTTTTTTTTTTCTGAAGCAAAAGGTCACAGAGTAGTAGTGTCACGTGTTTATGGTGGTTGAAAAGATTCTAGAAACCAAATAGTATTAACAACAACCAAATGTTTCCAAGTGTTTTCACATATATTATTTCATTTTCTATTTTATTACCCCTATTTAACAGCCAATGACTCACGGCTGATGAACTGCTAGTTAGATGATTAGGAAGCATGAAATATGCAGGATAATATTTGTGATCAAAAAGGCAGAATTAAATTGAAAATTGTTCACCCTTTATTTTCAATTAAAACAGAAACAGGCATTAAATATGTAATACTATCATCTATCACTAATGCCTATAAGCACAAGATGATAAATAACTTAGGGTACACTAAGAAATTGAGAATAACCTTTATTTAGAAAAAATCTGTTTAAGAGAATATTAACTAACCGCTCACAAATATCTTGAAATTTTGTGGTAAGTCCAAATGGATCCTGGTTTCTCCACCTTGGACAGACTCTGCTTTTCTAAATTCATCTCCATCATAAATACTTGCCAGGGCCAGCAATTCATCCTCCTGAGCTTCTCGATCTTCTGACGACATTTAATTTTCTGAGGAGCTGAAGATAATCATTCAAGTCAGTTAAGAACAGAAAAGGCACAGAGTCTGGAAAAGTCTAATGGCCCTCCCCTCAACAACCCAATTCCCCCCAAAAGAAAGTTCCTCAAAAACAACTGTAAAGAATTAATCAATAGTCTCACTTTTCTATCTAACTAAAAGTGACAGACATATCTAATATTCCAGTAGATCAGCACAGTAACAGCCTTTTTCAAAAAGGACAGCTGTGGTTCTTGTAATTGCTGACTTTTTCAGTTAGGTATGATATGTGTGGATCACAATAAACTGTGGAAAATTCTGAAAGAGATGGGAACACCAGACCACCTGACCTGCCTTTTGAGAAATCTGTATGCAGGTCAGGAAGCAACAGTTAGAACTGGACATGGAACAGCAGACTGGTTCCAAACAGGAAAAGGAGTACATCAAGGCTGTATATNAGGCCTGGTGTGCTGCGATTCATGGAGTCACAAAGAGTCAGACACGACTGAGTGACTGAACTGAACTGAGAAAAGAAAGCACAATAAAAAAATTTTTCAAGGACAATTTACAAACTACTTTGACTTGCTCTCTAAACTTAGAAAAGTGCCTTACTCACAAAAGCAGTCAAAGTATATTTGATATACTTCTTAAAAATAAATGAATTTTTTTAATCCACAGAAATCTCTACGGCAGGTTTTCTCAGCCTCAGTGCTACTAACATTTTGGAACAGACAATTGTCGTGGGAGGCTGTCCTGTGCATTAGAAGACGTGAATCTGCATGTCTGGCTTCAACCTACTAGATGCCAACAGCATCCCTTTTCCTCAAGAGTTGTGACAATCACAAACATCTCCAGACATAACCAAATATCCACCACCACCCCTGCCACTGGGGAGGGGGAAGAAAATTGCTCCTACTTGAGAACACCCTACTCTAGAGACTGTTACAAGGACGATAACATGTAAGACAGATAACTGTGGAAGCAGCAAAATAACATTAAATTTTGAAATAATATCAAATCAATTTTAAGATTTATCATTGTTTTAGGTAACACCAACAGTGAAAATATGCTATAATTAAACTGTACAAATGCTTTTTAGTTACAGCAACTGAAAGATACACCGCACTGTCAGATAATTCAAACATGCAAAAAAATATGTGTGAGAATCTGTGAAAATTAATAAAACCACCACCAAAAATTACCATTCTATCAATTAAAATACTAGACAGTAACTGTATTTGCAAATATGCTCCCTCTTGACTGAAATATTTTCTAAATTGGAATGCACAAAGAAAAGTTAGGATGTGGTTTTTCATGTTATAAAAAAAGTGACACTACAAAACTCAAATTCATTTAAAATGATTCCATTTTCAAAAAGTACATTTTCTAGCAGATGATAATGGTTCTGCTTAAGCTGTGTCCCTACCTAAGACACAGTGATATATTCTATTTAAGGTCAGTTAGTACCTGTTAATAACAACTAGAAGAAAAGGATATCAGCACTGGAGTTTGTACTTCAGCCCCAAGTTTGGAACTCATGCAAACCTCATTTATTCTTAAGATGATGAAGATGAGACTGCTGAAGGTGGATAAAAGGCCAAGATGTAGAACTCATACTAAATATACTAGAGAAACCCTGCCATCTGCAGAAAAAAAAATACAAAAGATGGTGTTAGCACTCTCTCCAAATTTAAATCCTGAATTTCTGTAACCACCACTTAAATCAAGCACATTCTAACACAGTCAATCCTAATCTACAGCTGCATATTAATCACCTAGGTCAGCCTAACTGAGCCATGTGGTTCAAAGGATATTTGCATGTTCCCAATAATCAGAGTGCCCTTCTTATCTGAATGCCTTCAGCCCTGGGAGGAGCTGAGAACACCAAGGTCATAGGAGATGACAGCACAACGTGCCCCCATAACAAACCACTTCCTGCGGTTTTCTTGTTTTTCTTTTTACTTTCCTCTTCCACTTCTTCTATTCCAGCATTTCCTACCCCTCCAGTTTGTCTTTTTGTCCACTAACAAATTAATCCTGCCAGGGACAGTCAACGTTAGGTTAACTTAAGGAAGACAGCAGGGTATTTAAAAACAAAATAATAAAAGTGCTCACACACAAACATTTAAGTCCTATTCTAAATGCTCTACCAGGCTTCTTCAACAGGGAATAAAGGAGAAAGGGATATTGGTCCATAGATGGGTTCTGGACAATGCTATGAGTATCTTAAAATATGGAAAATATATAAAACAATAATTTTAAAACCATATTTTCAGATGTGTGACTCCCAAATAAGTTAACAATGAAATTTAAGATCAATTTACATTTATCAAGTAGTACTGCTATGTATTATGTACTATATATTAAGTCTTTTCACATCACCTTACATAACTGTAAATGCTTTTTACCACCTGTAGTACACGGTGATAATGTAATTAAGCTTTTTGTTTCTTCCTGTTCAAACATTATAAATGAGGTGAAATGAATTTCAGGCTACATCCCAGAGCAATTCAATCAGACAGGGGTCATTCAAGTTCGCCATGTTATTCTAATGTGCAGCCAGGATTAAGACACTCTACTCCAAGCTGTTTCCCATTGGCAGCTCCTTATGACCCAACTCACCAGACCCCAGCTTCTGAGGCTACCATGGGTCCCAGTCCCTTAATTAAAATTGCTGACATGAATTTCTTTGATTCTATTCATTCCGTCTTCAAGACCCACCTCCAAAACCCCTATTCCATGTAAAACTTCCAATTAGCATGTCTTCCTTTAAAATTTCAGAAAACTCTTTTTTAATTGTAACTTTCCTATGACATTGTCACACCCTACCTTGAATTACAGTTTTTCCTCTGAACTTGCGCTTCTTCTCCTACCAGACTAAATCAGCTCCTTAAGGGCAAGGATCCAGTGTCTTGCCTCTATGTATATTGCTCTCAGAATCTAGCAGTGCTAGGTTAGACACTGGAAGAAGTGAGAACTGAACTGGGGTGAGATGTGGTTGCTGCAATGGGGAACTAGAATCAAGGTTAGGGACTGCACTGCCACATCCCACCAGGAACACGTTGGGTTGGTCGTCACAATAACAGCAAAAAGAGTGAACTCTTACCATGTGTGAGGCATTGTGGTAAGCCCTTTAAATGCACTAACCCGTTAGATTCCCACAACCCCATGAAGAAAGTCCTACTCCTATTTCCACTGTACACAGAAAAATGACATTTTAAGTCCACGCTGGCTCAAGGTCACAGAGCTAATATAAAAATAAAATGGGATTCAGACCACCTTGTTTCTTCAGCTGTTAAAACAGGAACAAGAATAAACCCCGGTGTCACGAGTCGAAAGAATTCAAGTTTAATATTACTTTTAGGCAAACCGGAAACCGCTACAAGAGTGAGGGAAGCCCCTCCTCCGCCGGGTTTCCTTCGAGCCTGGGAAAATCCTACTCATTCTCCCAGGCCACACCATGAAGGTTTTACCCATGGGCGGGGGGTCAGCACGCCGCTGCCGTGTCTCCACGGCTCACTGCGGGGCGTATGGAGTCGTTGTTTGCGCGACTCACCTACAGCTGGGTGACAGGCCCGAGCCCTGCTACCTGCCTCAGCGCTTGGAAACGGAGGACGCTGCGCGCGTGTGAGCCTGCCCAGGGGTCCCGAAGGGGCAGGGCCTGGAACTTCCCCTTCCTCCTCTGGGCACCCCGGGGACCTTAGCCGGGCCGGGGAGATGAAGCCTGCTAAGCAAGCAGTCCCGGCCCGGCCGCCCTTCTCTGCCCCGCGCGCCTGGAGCGCAGTTCCCACCGTACCTTCCGGCTGCCCCACCGCGCCGGCCTCGAAAGTTCCGCCCTCCAACCTAGCTCCGGGTCCCCTCACCTTCACTCGCTGGCCCCGCTTGGAGACGCCCGGCTCAATCGGCGAACCGCCTCTTCCGTCTTCGGAGCTGTCAGCTGAGCCGGGCGGATCTGGCTGGGAGGCCTCGGCGAGGGCTCTGCGCAGACGCCGTGACCGCCCCGGCCCCTCGGCCGCCCCCCGCAGGTCAAACCGGCGCTGCAGCCGCGACCACCGCCGCGGTACCGCTGCCCACCACACTTAAGACTTATGTATGCCTGTAGAGACGTTGACACGAATGCAGATTCTGGGGCCCCTGCTGGGAATGTGCCTCGGAATTAGAATTTTTACCAATCACTAGAGGTAAATCACGAGGCAGAGAACTACCTGGGGTAGACCTGCTCCCCCAAGTAGAGAAGGCAAGCCTTTTCTCCCTCCCGGGATCCCGGTCTCAGAAATACTAACCTATCTTTCTGGCACCTCCTCTATGAAGGCATTCGCTCATTGGTCATATTGTAACATATTGCTTAATATTATTAAGCATAGGGATGCTTCAAGTCCTGTACTCGTGATTTTATGTAAATGTTCACTTTATTATAACCTTATAATTTAGATACTATTTGTTATTCCTGCTTTACAAGTGAGGAAATTGAGAAAGGTTCAAGAATTTACCAAAGCGTATAGGCTGAGTGGGAATTAAAATTACATGTCCCCTACCTCATGCCATATGCAAAAATTAACTCAAAATGTAGCAAAGGCCTAAATGTAAGCAATAAAACTAAAAAATCTCTTAGAAGAAAATGTTGGAATAAATCATGAACTTGGATTATGCAATAGGTTCTTAGGAACAAAAGCACAAGAAATAAAAATAAATTAGAGTCATCAAAATTAAAAACTTCTGTGCTTCAAGGACATTATCAAGAAAAGACAACCCACAGAATAGGGGAACAAGTTTGAAAATCATATGTCTGATAAAGGTTTAAAAGCCAGAACATACAAAGAACTCCTACAACTCAACAACAGAAAGACCAATAACTCAATTTAAAAATGGGCAAAGGATGTGAATAGACATTTCTCCAAAGAAGATATACAAATGTTTAGTAAGCATGTGAAAAAAGGCTCGTCATTAGTCATCAGGGAAAAACAAATCAAAACCACAATTAGAAGCCACTTCACACTCACTGCTGCTGCTGCTAAGCCGCTTCAGTCGTGTCTGACTCTGTGGGACCCCATAGTGGGGGGGGGCCCACTGTCTCTGGGATTCTCCAGGCAAGAACACTGGAGTGGGTTGCCATTTCCTTCTCCAATGCATGAAAGTGAAAAGAGAAAGTGAAGTCGCTCAGTCGTGCCCAACTTTTAGCAACCCCATGGACTGCAGCCTACCCGGCTCCTCCATCCATGGGATTTTCCAGGCAAGAGTACTGGAGTGGGGTGCCATTGTCTTCTCCTAGAACCACTGTAATAAAAAGAAAAAAAAAATTTTTTTAATCTTATGATACAGAGAACTGTTGGGTGGTTGTCAGAGGCAAGAGGTGGGCAAGTGGGTGAATCGCAAACTTTTAATTATAAAATAAATAGGTCATTTGGATGTTATGGAAACCATGGTGAATATAGTACATAATACTCTATATATGAAAGTTGCTAAGAGAATAAATCTTAAATGTTTTCATCACAAGAAAAAAATCTGTATGTATGGTGTTGGATATTAACTACCCACTGTAGAAATCATTTCTCAATACATACAAGATATTGGATCATTATGTTATACACCTGAAACGAATATAATGTTGTATGCCAGTTACATCTCAATAAAGACTTTTTAAAAAGAAGACAGATTATAACAAGTGTGGGTGAAGTGGCAAAGAAATTGGAATCCTCATATATTGATTCTGAGGATGTAAAATGGAGTAGCCACTCTGGAAAACAGAGGTCTGCATTTTCATTTTGCGCTGAGCTTCACAAATTACATTGCTGGTCCTGCATGCAAGAGAAAGGAAAAGTCAAGTGGGAAAAAATTGGGTACTGGAGGGGCTTCCTGACTGCCACAGAAGGGAAATTTTTGAAATGCAAATAATCATTCCTAATCCTCTGTACTGTAAATCTTGACTGTTACAGAACAGAAACCTAACTATCTGTGTGAAGTGAAAATGAAGTCGNCCTGCATGCAAGAGAAAGGAAAAGTCAAGTGGGAAAAAATTGGGTACTGGAGGGGCTTCCTGACTGCCACAGAAGGGAAATTTTTGAAATGCAAATAATCATTCCTAATCCTCTGTACTGTAAATCTTGACTGTTACAGAACAGAAACCTAACTATCTGTGTGAAGTGAAAATGAAGTCGTTCAGTCGTGTCTGACTCTTTGCGACCCCATGGACTGTAGCCTACCAGGCTCCTCTGTCCATGGGATTCTCCAGGCAAGAGTAATGAAATGGATTGCCATTTCCTTCTCCAAGGGATCTTCCCGACCCAGGGATTGAACCTGGGTCTCCCACATTGTAGACAGATGCTTTACCATCTGAGCCACCAGGGAAGTCCCTGTAATGGACATCAAAACCAGAAATGTACTCCTTAAAAAGACAAAGGAAGGAAGAAGAATCTCTGAAGTCATCCACTAATATTGTTCATATTCAGCCAAAGGAAATAAAATCAAGAGTGAAACCCTACTGCAGAGTGCTTGGATATGAGACCATGAATGCAGCCAGAGATCTCCCAGCTGCTAAAAGCAAGAGAGACAAAGAACCAGGTCAGAAAATTCTCACAAAGTCAAAGTCAAAGGTGATTGTGACATCATGTCATGGCTTCATGTCAGAGGTCACAGGACAGAGGGAATAGAAGAATTTCAAAGCAGTGTTAAAAGTCTGGATGAATGTTTAAAGTGGACTAAGCAGAGTCCACTTTGGAGGTCAGGTTTGGATAAAGAAAGTTTTTTACTTAATTTTCTTTTTAGACTCTGTAAGATTTTTGTAGCTTTGGTGTTACGTGCCTGGTTTTGCATCGTTTAGTTTATTTTTTTTTTATTTTTTTTTATCAATAGTTATTTTTTTAATACATAAATAATTTAATTTAAAAAATATAAGACTTACAGCAAAGAAACAAATCTATAATGGCAAATATTAAGGCAACAAAATATGAATAAGAAAAGGTGATTTTTAAAGCCAGGATCATTACCAATGACTCAAAATCATACAATGCATAAACTATGCCTATAGTCTACCGAATACTAACATAATAATAATATCACTTATAAAGAAAACAAAGTATAAGCATTCCAAAAAGTCAAAGCAAAATAGGTATCATTTAAACATATATATATATTTTTTTTGATTACAGTTTCAATTTCCATGCTTGTAATGGGTCTGTTAAGATTTTCTATTTCTTCCTGGTTCAGTTTTGGAAAGTTGTACTTGTCTAAGAATTTGTCCATTTCTTCCAC
>SJYA01001149.1:340694-377589 GCA_006410615.1 Neotragus moschatus
AAAGAAAGAAGGTGAGCAAGAGCATAAAGAAGATCTTTCATAATAATAAAAAGAAAAATTAGGGACTTACCTAGCAATCCAGTGGTTAAGACTGCATGTCTCCAGTGCAGGAGACACTACTTTGATCCCTGGCCAGGGAGCTTAAGTCTCACATGTCACATGGTAAAACCAAAAAAATTTTTTAAATAAACAACAACAGAAAACAATAAATGGAGAGAGATCCTGAACCAGCAAGTACCTAATAACAGCACCCCCAAAATACATGAAATAAATATTGGCAGAGCCATAAGCAGTTGAAAAGCGATGGGCAGAGTGGGAACTTTTATTATGCTGTAATAGGTTAAATTGAGATTTCCAAAAGAGTGGCCCCGTACTGCCTCCGCTTCAAACTTTGTTCATGTGACCTTATTTGGAAAAAGTGGCTTTGCAGTCGAAATCATGGATGAAACCATTCCGGGTTATCTGGGTGGGCCCTGATAATAAATTCAATTAGACATCTTCTTGTGAAAGACAAGAGAGAAGACACAGAGAAGACAGCTATGTGAAGATGGACACATAATGGTATTCTGTTATGTAAAAATGAAAATATTCATATTATTTAGAAGTACATATGAAATAGATAAGGTGAAATGACATGATATATAGCAAGTGCTTTAAAATAGTGGTCCAAGTGATGCAGCCACAAGCTAAGCAACGTTGGGTGCCACCAGAAGCTGGAAGAGGACAGATTCTTCCCTACAGGTTTGGAGGATTTGGAGCCCTGCCCTCGCCTTNAGAGAAGACAGCTATGTGAAGATGGACACATAATGGTATTCTGTTATGTAAAAATGAAAATATTCATATTATTTAGAAGTACATATGAAATAGATAAGGTGAAATGACATGATATATAGCAAGTGCTTTAAAATAGTGGTCCAAGTGATGCAGCCACAAGCTAAGCAACGTTGGGTGCCACCAGAAGCTGGAAGAGGACAGATTCTTCCCTACAGGTTTGGAGGATTCGGAGCCCTGCCCTCACCTTGATTTCAGACTTCTGGCCTTCGGAACAATCAGATAATAAATTTCTGGTTTTTTGAGCCACCAAATGTACGAGTATTTGTTACCATAGCCCTAGAAAACCAATACATACACCTCTATCAATAGTTATCAAATTAGGCAGACAAAAAATAATACAAATACGTAAAAGACTTAAATACTATAATTAGCGATTTTTGTCTAATGGGCATCTGTGCAGTCCTGCAGTCAATTATTTTTAAAAAATACACATTTTTAATTGCACAGGAACTGTCTATACAAATTTGAGCAATATTATAACAGACAATAATTTAAGTCCATATCATAGAGCTGCAAAAAGACCAGGTGCATTGCCCAAGTGTGAGAAAAAATTGGCTTAGAACTTTCTGACCCTTTAATCTGCTGGAGACAGCCTGTCTTCTTTGTGTTTAGAAGAAAAGATAGTTCACTAATTAGCCACAAAGAAATAACTACACCCAGGCTCTTAGTTTTATCTATTTTGAACAACTCTTACAGGAATTCACATTTTCAAGGACACGTAGATTCTATTGTCATTTCAAAATAAGCACTCATGCCGGATTCATTGTCATCATTACTAGCAGGATAATTACTCTTAAAGTAACAGTCCCCAGAAGCAAGAAGGTTGTTTTATTTTTTTCCTTCTTCCTGGTGTTGCTGATCAACCCTGAGGCTTCATAAGTAAAGACACACAAAGTTAACATGCTTAAATAAATTTCACATGAATCAGATCGTACATTTTATATGCCTCTCTCAAAACAAAGTAGCTTAACAAGTGTAACACCTGGACATCTACATGGTCAAGATAATGTTCAAAAATCATGATATCTATCTGTCTTTCTTAACCGGCTTCTCTGGTGGCTCAGATGGTAAAGAACCAGCCTGCAATGCCGGAGACCTAGGTTCAATTCCTTGGTCATGAAGATCCCCTGGAGAAGAGAATGGTTACCCATTCCAGTATCCTCGCCTGGGAAATCCCATGGATAGAGAGGCCTGGCAGACTACAGTTCACGGGTTCACAAAGAGTCAGACAGGCTGAACGACTCTCACTTTTCATTTTCGTAACTAGTGTGTGCATGCATGTGTGTGTGCTTAGTCATTCAGTCGTGTCTGATTCTTTGCAACCCACTGGACTGTAGTCCACCAGGCTCCTCTGTCCATGGGACTTCCCAGGCAAGAATACTGGGGTGGGTAGCCATTCCCTTCTCCAGGGGATCTTCCTGAGCCAGGGATTGAACACAGGTCCCCTGCATTGCGGGCAGATTCTTTACCATCCAAGCCACCAGAGAGGCCCTTCTTAACTAGTATACTAATGTGAAATAAGAATCAAACTAGAGCAACATGATAGGTGGGTACCAGGACTGTGACTATCTTTTCCTTTCTTTTTGCAGTACCTCATGTATACCATTACCTCCTCGGGGCAAACACTAGGTTGTTATATTTTTTTTCATCACATTTCTATTTAACCATGAAATGTATGTATACTTCCAGCTTGTAGAAATATTAGGTGATCATTTTATTAAAAGAAAAACCTCTTTGCCACTTCTGCAACCTATTGTGTCTCCTGGCCCCCAGTGAGGGCAGAAATCTTCAAAGCTGAATCCATTTGGAAGGAGAGATGTTTGCCCAGTGAAGTGTGAAGTGTGTCCTAGGATATCTGGGAGAAAGGTCACTGTGCCAGGGTTTCCATTTCATGAGCTGTACACTGTCACGGCATTTCCTGGAGGCATTATGTAATGTTTTTGGACGAAGACTTCTCTGGTTGCCCACTCTTCGTGAAAAGCAAGCTTTGGAAGGGATAGGGGAAGGCCTGGAAAGACAATTCCTTAGGGCAGCTATGCAGGTAGAGCCACAGAGTCTTATGGCCCATAAAATACTTAAGTTCTAACCAGCTTTTGCCACAGAACAGTGTCAGAATCACTTCTAACAGTAAGCCGAGTCTGCCAGCAGATGTCATGTGATGGGTTGCAAATTTCTCCTGCATCCTCACGCTTCCTCAAGTTGTGGGTTTTGTTTTGTTTTGTTTTGTTTAAACTAGATTGACTGCTTTTGAATTCCCAGCCTAGAGACCTACACTAATGTGCATGACTGCCTTAAAGGGGTGGGATGATACCTGCTGAGAAGCCATCTCCAATGTGAGGGAAAATTGAATCTGGAACCATCAATTTTTAGGCTAGCCCAACCCTCTCCAAAAGAGAAATAATTTCCGAATCCTTTCTGTCCTTTTTGCTTCCTTTTGTCAACTCCCCGAGAGTTTCTTCAGCTCTGCCATATACTTTCTTGTCCCCTGTTACATTCCCATAGAATTCCCACTCCGCTGGCTTTCCCTGTTCCTTTCACAGCTGTTTGTGCTGTGCTCAGTCACTCAGTCGTGCCCGACTGTTTGTGACCCCATGGACTTCAGCCCACCAGGCTCCTCTGTCCATGGGATTCTCCATGCAAGAATAGTGGCGTGGGTTGCCATGCCCTCCTCCAGGGGATCTTCTGGACTCAGAGACTAAATTCAGGTTTCCTGTGTTTCTTGCATCACAGATGGATTCTTTACCCACTGAACCCCCTGGGAAGCCCCCTTCAGCTGTTTAGCAGGTGCCTAGTGGAGTGTGGGGGTGGGGTCTCTACATTCATAAGAGAAACATGGCATGTCTCCCACAGGATACAATGTGTCTCCAACTGAAGATTGGTTGAATGAGGGGGAAGAAATTCAGCTATTCACCTAAGTAATTTGAAACACTACTTCTGTATGAAAACAAACACGGATGTGTTATGGATTCGCATGCAAAAGCCACATTAATTTTTAAAATGAAAGGGAGACTTCAAAGAAGTTTAGCATCTGTGGAGGGTGGCTCCTGGCTGCAGCAGCAGACTCTCTGCTCATCCATTCTCACTTTCTTCTACCTGCCGTGTGAGCAGGGCACCTGGAAACATCTGCCCAAATCCCAGGTTGTTCTCAGCTTATTACAGACTTCCCTTATCGCCTTGTGCATGTGCACCTACTACGTGCCAGAGTGCAGGACTATAAATACAATTAAACACACCCCTACCTTGAAGTAGCTTGTACTTCAGAGAGACTAACATAATTAAGTGGCTATGATAGAATGTCATAACTTTTTAAGAAATACTCAGTATATCCATTCATTTATTTATTTAGTTTCGGCTGCACTGGATCTTCATTGCTGTGCATGGGCGTTCTCTAATTGCAGAGCAGGGATTTCTCTCTCATTATAGTGGCTTCTCTTGTTGAGAAGTATGGGCTGTAGGGCGTGGCTTCGGTAGTTGTAGCACAGGGCACAGTAGTTGTGGTGCCTGGGCTTAGCTGTCCTTGGGCCTGTGGACTCTTCCTGGAGGATCAAACCCAAGCCCCCTGCATTGGCAGGTGGACTCTACTGGACTGCCAGGGAAGTACAGAATGTAGGTTTTACAGGACATGCTTATAATAAAGGTATGTCCAAAAGCTATAGTATCACACATAAGATGGCAATTCACCATTTGAACAGTACCAAAAAGAGTTCAAAGTCTGGCCATCTGTGTGTATATTTAAACTGTGTGTATTTCTCTACTATATCGCCTGCTATCAGCAAAGCCTGCCTTAGGCATTACATTTCTGTGTCTAGTTATTTTATTTTCCAATAGTACCCAATGCATATGGACCCTAATGTATTATTTTGATGCTATGAAATGGTATTGGTTAAACACAATATTTCGGTTGAATCGCACTCCCCCAAAGAAAGATAGGCTTCAGTTCTAACCCCCAGTGTCTCAGAATATGGCTTTATCCAGAAATAAGGTCTTCACAGAAGGTAAGCAAGGTAANATCCCAGCCCACTGCAAGATTCTCATCAAGGTTCTGGATGTCAATGACAACGCCCCAAGCATCCACATCACATGGGCCTCCCAACCACTGCTGGTATCCGAAGCTCTTCCCAAGGACAGTTTCATTGCTCTCATCATGGCCAACGACCTGGACTCAGGAAACAATGGTCTGGTCTACTGTTGGCTGAGCCAAGAGCTGGGCCACTTCAGGCTGAAAAGGACCAATGGTAACACATACATGCTGCTAACCAACGCCACACTGGACAGAGAGCAGTGGCCCCAATATACCCTCACTCTGTTGGCCCAAGACCAAGGACCCCAGCCCTTATCAGACAAGAAACAGCTCAGCATTCAGATCAGTGATGCCAATGACAATGCACCTGTGTTTGAGAAAAGCAGGTACCAGGTCTCCACTAGAGAAAACAACCTACCTTCTCTTCACCTCATCACCATCAAGGCCCATGATGCAGACCTGGGTGTTAATGGGAAAGTCTCATACCGCATCCAGGACTCCCCAGTTTCTCACTTGGTAGCTATTAACTCAGACACAGGTGAGGTCACCGCACAAAGGTCACTGGACTATGAACAGATGGCCAGCTTTGAGTTCCTGGTGATTGCAGAGGACAGTGGGCAGCCCCAGCTCTCATCCAGTGTCTCTGTTTGGGTCAGCCTCCTGGATGCCAATGATAATGCCCCAGAGGTGATTCACCCTATACTGAGCAATGGGAGAGCCAGCCTCTCAGTGCTTGTAAACTCCTCCACAGGTCATTTGCTGGTGCCCATTGAGAATCCCAATGGCCTGGGCCCAGCAGGCACTGACATACCACTACAGGCCACCTCCAGCTCTCGGCCATTCCTTTTGGTGACTATCATAGCAAGAGATGCAGACTCAGGTGCAAATGGAGAGCTTCTCTACACCATTCGGAATGGGAACGAAGCTGGTGTCTTTGTCCTCAGCCCCAACCTGGGACAGCTGTTCATCAATATCACCAATGCCAGTAGCCTCACTGGGAGTGAGTGGGAGCTGGAGATTGTGGTGGAAGACCGAGGCAGCCCCTCCTTGCAGACCCGAGCCCTGCTGCAGGTCTTGTTCGTCACCAGTGTGGACCACTTGAGGGATTCAGCCCGTGAGCCAGGGGCCCTGAGCACATCGGTACTCACGGTGATTTGCCTGGTTGTACTGCTTGCTGTCTTTGGGTCGATCTTGGCTCTGATCACGTCTATCTGCCGGACGGAGAAAAAGGACAACAGGGCCTACAACTGTCGGGAGGCAGAGTCCACCTACCGTCACCAGCCCAAGAGGCCCCAGAAACACATTCAGAAGGCAGACATCCAACTTGTGCCTGTGCTCAGGAGCCAGGTGGATGAGCCTGGCGAAGTCGGGCAGCCCCCCAAGCATGTGGGCGAGGAAGCAATGATGGAAGCAGGCTGGGACTCCTGTCTGCAGGCTCCGTTTCATCTCACACCGACTCTGTACAGGACTCTGCGTAACCAAGGCAACCAGGGAACGCTGGCCGAGAGCCGAGAGGTGCTGCAGGACACTGTCAACCTCCTTTTCAACCATCCCAGGCAGAGAAACGCCTCCCGGGAGAACCTGAACCTTGCTGAGCCCCAGCCTGGCCAGCCCCGCTCAAGGCTCCTGAAGGCTGCGGGCAGCCCCACAGGAAGAGTGCCTGGAGACCAGGGCAGCGAAGAGGCCCCGCAGAGCCCGCCAGCCTCCTCGGCAACCCTNCCCAGGCAGAGAAACGCCTCCCGGGAGAACCTGAACCTTGCTGAGCCCCAGCCTGGCCAGCCCCGCTCAAGGCTCCTGAAGGCTGCGGGCAGCCCCACAGGAAGAGTGCCTGGAGACCAGGGCAGCGAAGAGGCCCCGCAGAGCCCGCCAGCCTCCTCGGCAACCCTGAGGCGGCAGCGGAATCTCAATGGTAAAGTAGCCCCTGAGAAAGAATCAGGCCCCCGTCAGATCCTCCGGAGCCTGGTCCGGCTGTCTGTGGCCGCCTTTGCAGAGCGGAACCCTGTAGAGGAGCTCACCATGGATTCGCCTCCTGTTCAGGTACCTCTCTCTCTGGTCACCCCTGGGCCACCAGACAGCGTCAGACCCCGTTACCCTCATATTCATTCCTTAGGCTCACCAAGCACCTTAGGATGCATTGGGTGCAGTGGTTCAGCTCTGGAGTCAGAAGAATTTAGCTGTGTGATCCTGGACAAATGACTTACTGTCTCTGAGTTTTAGTTTCCTTATCTATAAAGCAGGGATGGCAGTAAGAGCATCTGCCTCACAGAATTGTCACTTAATTCCTATTGAGCACTTACTCAGAGCACCTGGCACAACCAGACACACAGCAAAGGCAGTGAGCAACAGGACCTGCCTTCATCTCATTTGGGCAATTTTCCCTGTGAAGCAAGCTGGCATGGGCATCACTGTCCCCTGGGTCTCAGGGGCTGCCTGAGACCCCAGAGCTTGCCGGCTAGGCCTGCTGGGTAGGGCAGTGGAAACAACCTTGGGACTTGAGAGTTAGGCAGATCTAGGTTCCAATTTCGGCACAGTCACTTTAGGAGCTGGGCAACATTATTTTATTTTCTTCATCTATAAGATGGGAGTTGTGATACCAAACTTACCCGTGTCTACCTCCCAGGGGGATGAAGATTAAATGGGACGATGAATGGCTGTGTCCAGTGACCTAGGGTTTACTGGACACAAATGGGAAAGCTTTTTCTGGGATAGGGCCTGAGCTCACATCTATATTGACTCCTCTGAACCCCAGATCATTTCCCTGTGCCCAAGGCACACTTCTGTCCTGAGCCAGGCCATCAGCTCATGTTTCCTGCAGAGCAAGGACATGGCTTCCTTCCCCCACCTCTTCCCCAGGAAGCCATCTGGAGGCGGCCCAGCTGCTCTTTCAGGAGTCCTGCCCTGGCTCTGTGCAGCCCTAGAAGTGTTGCCCAGAGCCATTCATTCATTCACCTATTCATTCATCAAATACTCATTGAATAAGCTCTTTGTGTCAAATATGGTGCTGGTGGTTGCCAGAGACAGCAGAAAGCAGGCCCTGCGGGTGACCCTATTGAAAGAGTGAAGGGCACCCAGGTGAGATCGACATAAAGGTAAGAGGCAGCCTGCCTAATGCTTGTGTCTTTCCAATAGCGTAGTGCTGCAGTGGAGTCAGCTCTGGGTTCAAATTCCATTCAGCCCTGCCTCTAATTGCTAGGTAGCCCCTGTGAGCCTCAGGTGCCACATCTGCAAAATGGGTATAATAGCATCCTTTTCCTTGGGTTACTGAAGAAGGACATGAGATTAGATACCACTGGACAGTTAGTAAGTACTTATCCTGGGATCTATTACTAAGTGATTTATAGATGTTCACTCATTTAATACTCATATCCACAACCAACACATGACCTGGGTCTTGTTATTATCCCCTGTTTTACTGCTGAGGAAACTGAGCTTCAGGATTCCTTAAGGTCACACAGATGGGAAATGGAGCAGGGGAAGATTTAGGATTTGAACCTGAGTCTGACTCGAGTCTAACTCTAGCTGTGAAATGACCCAGAATGACAGCACATCACCTAAGGGCTGGCACTCAGGGTGTGTCCCTGAAGTATCGGCTGTCACTCCAGAAAAGGGTGGCAGGTGCCTTAGGAGGGCTTCTTGGCCTGGGCCAGGAGGTGGGAATGGCCCTGAGGCGGGCAGTGGGGCCCTGACACTCCCAAGTCACAGTGAAACCCCATTCCCAGCCACCTCCCCTTCCAGACCTCCTCTGAGGTCAGCCCTTTCTGTCACAGCTGCCCAAAGGGCAGAGGGATCTCCTCAGCGGGGAGGTGAGTTGGGCCCGGGAGGCAGACACAACATTTCTCGGAGTAACAGCCCAAACCCCTCGACTCTGCAGAGCATTTTAAACTTTAAAACCACCTAACTAATCCTGACAAGCCTGAGAAAGAAGGCTGGGTAGTATTTTTAGATTCACCTTAGAGATGAGGAAACTGAGATCTGAGTACATCTAAAAACCTGCCTGTCATCACACAACAAGCTAGAAATGACTTTGACTTGCCTGTTGCTTCCCTCATAAGAGCCTGTGGGGCCTAGCCCTGAACATCTCCCCCACCCCTGTCCCATTCACCAGCCTTTCTGAAACGCCACTGTCTCCTCTGGCCTTTCAGCTTGAGTACCTTCTAACTGAAACTCCTCTCACCCCTCGCCCAGACTCTCACCCTCTCTCCACTTGCTAACCTTCTATGGACACTCCAGGTCTCAGTAGAGGGGCCTGTGATGCAGTATGAACTCAGAAAACATTTGTTGAAATAAGTGAATGACTTCCCCCTGTAGCCACACCCCTACACACACACAACTGCCTCCTTGCTCTAAGTTGGGTGAGGGGCTTTCGTCTGCTCCACTTCACCTCTATCTTTTCCCAACTCTGATGTAACTCCCCATAGTAGCCCACATGCCCTGTCTCCCCGGACTGTCCTCCCAGGCAGACTGGGAGTTCCCTGAGGACAGAGACTGGGCCGTGATCTCATTCTTACTCCCACAGCAAGCACAGGCCCTGGCACAAGCAGGCCCTCATTAAATTCTTGTCGAGTGAATGAAAGGATGAATAAATGATTCAAAGATACCCTCTGCCTTCTTATAACATAGTTACATCTGACCCACCGATATTGGCTGAGTGTTTGAATACTGCTGAAGAGGGGGATATAACACTTTAAGATGAGCCTTATTGAAGTAATAATATATTTATAGTCAGGAAATGCCTTTGCCACCCCCATCCCACAGTGTCCACTGGGAGCAGGTCTCATGGGGCCCCCCAGAGGGCCCTTATTCTTTCTCTCAGACACCCAGGTCCCGGGAATCTGTAGTTGACACAAAGCCAAGCAGGGAACCTGCCTGCACACGTCCCTGCCTCCGTCACCATCACCGTTTCCCATCCCCCATCCAATCCACAAACATCTGAAGCTGGAGGAAAGACTATAAAAAGAAAGAGCCGGCATTGAGAGAAACATCCGGTAAGGAAGTGTGCTGGGTCAGAATTGTGTGGAGTCAACAGATTTTTCCTGTCTTGTAGCAAATCTCCCAGCTGCTGTCCTTGCTGCATCAGGGCCAATTCCAGCCCAAACCAAACCACCGGGGAAATAAGTACTTGGCCAAGCCCGGCAGCAGCAGGTAAGCAGCACGTAGCCCCAACTCTGGCTTCTCAAGCCCCCTCCTCACCAGCCTGCCCTCACCCCTGCAGCCTCTGTGCTGCAAGGAAGGGTGAGCACATTCCAGATGCTGCTCCCCTGGGAGACTGCAGAGAACAGCATCCATCCGCCCACCTAGACAGCTTGGTCCTGGAGCTACTGTATTAATAGTATTTACAGGACCCAGAGTCAATAAGGAAATGACTTCATCCCTGAGGCTCTATCTGTCCTCTGACTTCAGAGGGACTAGACTATGGACTTTAGATCTGCAATGTTCAGCCTTCTTGCTCTTGACCCTTAAATATAATATGAAGGTTCCTGGATAAGGATATGGGTATGTGGGTGTGTTTCTTTGGGCTGTCCTAGAATTAAAGAGACCTCAAGAGGACAACTAATTTAACCCCCTCTTGTTACAGAAGGAGAAACTGAGGCTCTAAGTAGTTTGATCCTACCCAGCTACGTAAACTAAGTCAGATCAAGCCTCAGGCCTGCAGTTTCTCATCTGTGAGATGGAGGTCGCCACTTCCTTGTAGTGATGGGGTAAGAATTTAGTGACCACAAGTGTTCTAAGCCTGTGGCCCAGTGCCTGGAACAGAGGAGGTATACAAACAATGCTAAGTCCTTTCCCCTTAAAGTGACTTTGCTCAAGGTCAAGTAACCAGTGAGTGGCAGAGCTGGAACTGGCTCTCAGGACACTGACTTCCAGTTCAGTGCTCTTGCTGTGACAACTTATAGTCATTTTGTTTGGTTGGTTTTTGGCGAAAATATCTAGAAACACTGTAGAGTAGGGGTGAGCACAGATACTCCAGAGTCACCTCAGCCTGCCTTTGAAATCTGACTTCATCACTTAACCTGTGGGAACCTTGGGCAAGATGCATAATCTTTACAAGTCTTGGTTTTCTCATTTGTAAAATGAGGATGATAACAAAAGAAGCCCTTACAGAAGTGAAAGGTTTGATGAGAAGGCGAATATACCTTGCAAAGCATATGTCTGACTCAGAGTAATTGCTCAATAAACATTAGTTGTTGTCATTACTTGCAAACTTGCCACCTTCCTGCTGAAATGGCCACAGAGAAAAAGCAGCAAGGACCCCAGGCCTTAAAGGCTGTTGGAGAGCCTTCCCAGATGCTGGGATGAGAAGCCAGGCCTACCCACTGTGCTGAGGTAGTCCCAGGAACTGGCCTCCTCAGTGACAGAGAGCAGCCATGGGAGGGAGAGGACAGCAAGAAACCCCATAGTAGACTCCTAGTAGTTTTGGGATGCCTTACCTTAGCTGCATCCTCTATTGACCTGCTCTTCTGGTCTGGGATTTAGCCTCAAACAAGGAGAAGGGAACATTCAGTCATTCAGTCGACCAGGTATTTATTAAGCACCTACTATGTGCCAACCTCTGTTCAGAGCACTGGTGAGAGAGCAGGGAATGACACAGACAAAAATCCTTGTCCTTGGAGACCTCCCTGGTGGTCCAGTGGCTCAGACTCCGCATTTCCAATGCAGGGGGCTCAGGTTCGATCCCTAGTCAGGAAACTAGATGCCACATGCTGCAACTAAGACCTGGAATAGCCAAATAAGTAAATAAAAATAAATACTAAGAAAAAGAACCCTGCCATCACTGGAACTCATACTTGGCTGGAGGGATGGAGAGATGGAAGGGTGACTGCCCTGGATCAACCAAGGTTTACTAAACTCGTACTCTGTACCAGGTAACAAGAAGGAATGGAGGGACAATGGTGAATAATATCTGTGCATTCAGTCACTTTTGTTTGCTGAGTGCTTACAACACTGTGCTAAGGCCTTTACCTGCGACACCTCATTTTATCCCCAGAATGCCCTGTAAGGTGGTTGTTATTTATTGGTCTCATTTTACAGATGAAGAAACAGACTCAGAGTAGGCAAGGGGGCTGGGATCAAGAAGCCCAGATTGGTCTGACTCTGAAGCCTGAGCTGGGAACCTAGTTCACTTTGCAGATGAATGAATGCTGGCATGAACAGCAGAATACTCATAAGCAGGAATGAATGAATCTGTGTGAATTTCCTCACTGGTGGAATGGGTTGGCTTCCTCTGCAGGAGTGCAATCCCAGACACAGATGGCCCAGGTGCCAGGGCTGGTGGCCAGGCAGAAACAGACCAGGAGGAAGGACCCCTGGACCCTGAAGAGGACCTCTCTGTGAAGCAGCTGCTAGAAGAAGAGCTGTCGAACCTCCTGGACCCCCACACAGGTAGGGACTTCCCAGGGTCAGCCTGACCCCACTTCTGCCCCTACAGTCCCTTCCAGTGCCCAGGCTTCAGAGGGCTGCTCCAATCCACTGCAGGGAAACACAGCTAGTCTATTTCTGGAGAAGACTATCAGCAACATTTTTTACTTCCCCTGGAGCTTCAGGTCTTCATTTGTTTAAAGACCAGATTTGTCTTTGATTATGCATTGAAAAAATCATCAAAGAATGGTGAACAATTACTGAGCTCTTGGTGTGTGCCAGGTACTAAGGAAGCATCTTATAGGCATTATCTCAAGTTAAGCTTCCACACAGTCTTCTGAGGTAGACATTAGGAGTTCCAACTTAGAAATCAGCAAACTGAGGCTCAGAAAGGTAACACAGCCTGCCCAGAATCACCTAGCTCATCAGTGATGGAAGGGAAATCAACCTGGGCCCACCTACCCTCCATTAGGGGACCTCTTTACCTCCTAAACCACTCATCCTCATTTCTTTAATGTGTTTGAAGACCTCTTTACCATGAGAACTCAAGAATCTGCTGGCCCTCCCACACCTCCCCCACAATACACATCAGTCAGCCTCCTCCAAGTAACACACACTAAGTTTGACCTATGCTGTGGTTTTCTGTTGCATAGTTAATAAACTATTTCTCATCTGATCATATTCGTGTGCTGTGCTGAAGGCATGGCAGGGATTTCCCTTTGCTTGGTTAAAAAAATATAGCTAACATTTACTGAGTGCTTTCTGTGTGCTAGTCCCTCTTCTAAGTGCCTCATGAGAAAATCTTCTGAGATTGGGACTATTCATTATCCCCATTTCATAAAGGAAAAAAAAAACTGAGGGGCCAGGGTTTTAATAATTTTCCCAAGGTTGTGTAGCCTATGGTTATTAACCCAGGCAGTGTGGCTCTAAATTAAAATTAAGTAAAATGAAACCTAATTAAAATTAAGTAAAATGAAAAATTCAGTTCCTCAGTCATACCAGCCATGTTTCCAGTGCTACATGTGGCTAATGGATATTGCTTTGGACGGCACAAACACAGAGAACTTTATAGGACTGCACTGTCTAGAATGTAGAGCTATGAGGTCCATTCCAATAACCAATAGCCATATGTGAAAATGGCTGGACCAGCTGAGATGTGATAGAAGTATAAAACACACTCCAGAGTTTGAAGACTTAGTATGAAAAAAGAATGTAAAACATCTCATTAATAATTTTAAAAATATTGATTACATGATAAAATGATGATATTAAATATAAAAAACTTACATAAATTAATCTCACCTTTTCTTTTTACTTTTTAAATCTGGCTATTAGAAAATTTCAGATGACCTCAGTGCTTGTATTATATCTCTATGCCCCAGCTTTGTGCTGGAACCTGTGGGCTTAGTTCCCATGTGGTCCTGATTCCTCATAGCGCAGAGGGCAAGGAACACAGGAGGATGGTAACAAGTTGGAGAACGAATAGTACAGCAACGGTAGCAGAGCCTGCGCTGCCCATAGGGCTGGACCGTGATGGGGCTACTGGTGAATGTGCCTGACACTGGGGTCTCGGTTGCATCAGGTAAAAGCTCCACTGAAGGATGTGATGATGCTCATATTTTACTGGCTGCATGAGCTCATTGCATCCTCATAGCCACCTACAAGATAAGTGCTACTATCTCACCACTTTATAAGAGAAAAAAAGAGGCTCAGAGAGATTAAGCAAGTTTTCCAAGTTCACACTGCTCATAAGCTGCAAAGCTAGGAAATCAAACCCTGGTCTGCCCAGTGCCCACCTGCCTCGGAGTGAATTCACCATCATGTTTCAGGCCATTCTCCTACACTCCACTGATTTTCTCATTCCAAGCTTCATTCCTTCTGAAGCCCTCTGACCCTTGTACAAGGAAAAGCCTGATTCTGTAACACCAAAAGAGTTCCAACCTTATTACCCCAGAGTCTCAGGGAACTAAGGTTTACATTTCCCAAATGTCCAGGGTTAATATTTATGTTCATTCAATCATTCAATAAACATTCACTGAGCCCTGGGCATGGGCTGGACTAGTCAGAAAGGGGCTGACCCTGCCTCACAGCCTGCATAGCCCCGCACTGACAAGGCAAGACCAAGACTCATTTATCAATAGAAACAGCATTTAGCTGTATTTTGGAATAACTTTTCAAAATCACAAAAGTAATATTTGGTTAATAGAGATAAATGTAGATAAACAAAAAGGGAATAAATCATTTCTGCCTGGGGCAATTTCAGCTAACACTTTGACTTATCCCTTTCCAGTCTTTCACTCTATGCACAGATTTTAAACCGGCTCACCTTAAGCAAGTATTAAATACATGTTAAAGTAGTTGTCGTGCTTTTTTTTTCTTTAAAGATACATATTCTTAACCACAAGGCCTATGCTTTGTCTCCTCTGCCCTGGCCTCTATCACTGGGCCTGGGACTGGTTTCCTAAGACGGGATTTTCTGTTGAAGAGATGGCAAATGGAGAAGTGTGATGGTAGGATTCGGGGTCAGGGGGGCTCTTTTTCACTGCCCCGTGCCTTTCCCAGGACAGCTCTTAGGCAGCCAGGCCCTTCACAGGTTTCCTGCCGCTTGAGAGGCAAAGGCTGAGGTGTCGAGAGTGAGTGACAGTACAGACCTTAGCAGGCCAGGGAAACCAGAACCACAGGTGAGCACCTAGCATCCAGGGAGAGAGGAAGGGCACATTCTCCAGACAGGGGGTCTCAGTGGTTCAGTCACAGGGGGCTTCCAATCATCAGACCTGGGGGTCAAATCTGGGCTTGGGTGCCTAGTAGATGAATGACTGAACTTCCCAGAAATCGTTTCCTCATCCATAAAATACTCTTGACTTCAAAGGTGTGTGTGGAGGTTAAATGAGATAATTATGTAAATGGCTTGGCATAGAAATACTTAATAAGCGGTCACTATTATTATTATTATGAATAGGAAAGGAAGGCAGCAGCAAGCCAGGAACTACAGCATTGGCTAAAAAGGGGAATCCCTCCAGTGCTCCCATCCTCAACTAGTGGTGTCTGTCCTGAGGGAGTGAAAATCCTGGCTGTACAGGGATGGATGGAGGCCACCTAAACCCGAAATACCCCCGGGGACTGGGAGATGCTTTAGAAAGAGGCCAATTTCTAATTCTAGGCCTTCCTCCTCCCGCGGCCGCGTCCTCACTCCAGCTCACGAGCGAACCTCAGTCGCTGCCTTCCTGCCCAGCGCGCTTCCTGGTCAGGGCCTCTTCCTTCCCGCCCCGCTCCGCCGCCCTCTCTGTCCCCACCGTTTCCCTTCCCTCCTTTGTCTGGCGCCCCGCCCGCCCTCCCGGGGCTCCTCCCTCACCGCGTCCCCTTCGCCCCCTGCAGGCCTGGCCCTGGACCGGCTGAGCGTCCCCGACCCGGCCTGGATGGCAAGACTTTCTTTGCCCCTCTCCACCAACTACCGTGACAACGTGTTCTCCCCGGACGCTGCGACCTCGGAGGAGCCCAGGACCTTCCAGACGTTCGGCAAGGCGCCCGAGCTGAGCCCGACAGGCACGCGGCTGGCCAGCACCTTCCTGTCGGAGATGAGCTCGCTGCTGGAGATGCTGCTGGAGCAGCGCCCCGCCGTGCCGGTGGAGGCAGCCTCCGAAGTGCTGCGGCGGCTCTCTGTCTGCGGGAGGACCCTCAGTCTAGACCTGGCCACCAGCGGGGCCGCGGGCTCCGAAGGCCTCATGGGCCTAGCTGGAATCAAGGGGGCCGAGAGCAGGACCAGCAGTGGCGGCAGCAGCAGCACGGGCCAGTGGATCCAGAAACCGGGGACCCTGGGAGATGTTAGGAAGCCCAGGCCCTGAGGATTCTGGGACAGGAACTGGTGCCTCTAATCTTTGAACTGACTGACCAGAGGTGGCCTGAGAACTTTAGGGTGATGGATGCTGCCCCACAGAGGAGGAAGGAGCCCCAGGACAGAGAGCTAGCTGACCAAAGCAACCCCATGTTAAGTGCTGGCTCTACCTGTGGAATTTTTGGAGGAGGGAGGCAGTTTGTGGCTGTTTGCTGGCGAAACACATGGAAGAACAGCACAGAGGGCTCATCCTCTTTGCAAAATAGATGCCAAGGAGCATCCCAAGCAGGAAGGAGGGCCAGGTTGCACCCTGGAGGGTTGGGGAGTGTATCCTGGGGGACCAGGCAAAGCTCTCTGACCTACTAATAAAGGAAATGCAGTGGGTAGTTACCCTGTTTGCACCTGTCAGGAGGGACAGGGAAAAGGGAAGAGTAGGGTGAGGGGTGTCATCCAGTCGCTGGCTGGAGTGTCACTGTGAGCCTGGATGGGAGGGTGCACAGTGTTAGGTCAGCGGTGATGGACATAGGTGCACTTGACCCTCGCTCCCCTATTGCTACAGTATCAAATAATCTGCTTCCCAGGTGAAAATTAAAGCTAAGAAAAGCATGAGTATTTATAGAGTATTAACAGGGACCAGGCACCAGTCTTTACAATAGGATTTAATTTCATTTCTTCACAACCCGCGGAAGGGAGATGTTATTATCCCCATTTCACATACAAGGTCATGAGACTTGGGAGAGGCTGAGTGTCTTGCCCAAGATCAAGCAGAGAAAGGAGGCAGAGCCAGAAATTGGAACTAGGCTTATCCAAGACAAATACCCATGCTCTCGACTTTGGCACTAGACTGCCAGAAAAGGAAAAGAAAGGAAGAGCTATCACAGGTGGGCTTTTGCCAGAAGTAGACTTGCCTGAAATCCCCTCAGGAAAGATATTGAAAATAATATTTCCAAAGCTTCTCAGGCTGCATATCTCTGCTCTTCCAAGCGCAGAGTGAGGGAGACTTGTCACGGACCTGATGCAAGCTGGGCCTCTGCAGATTCCTGTCCTTCCCTAGCAAGCAGCCCTTCAGGTGCAGAAGTCATCTTTCCAGACCCACTGATCATGGGTAAATCTTCCTCTGTCACAGCAGTGAATTCAGGCCCTAGAGGACAGTGTGTGAACTGGGTCTATGAAATCGACACTGACAGCAGCAAACCTTCCAGGGGAGGAGGGGATGAAAAAAACAGCAAGTATTTCCCCAAGGTTCAGCCTTATAATTTTCCTAGAAGTTTCCAAGCAGTCTATTCAGCTTCTCAACAATGTGGAGGCTCTCCCTGATACTAAAGAAAAAATTTCTTTGCCTCTCCTTTCGTCCTTTTCCGGAGCTCAGAACACATGTTCACTGTTCACTGAAAGGTGCCAATCATACTCCCATCTAGGGATAATGAAAACCATCCATACTTGGAATGTAGTGAGGCATCATTATTCCATTATCCCATTTTACAGATGAACAAAATGGGGCCCCCAAAGTGCTTCAGGAGCTCTGGGAGCAGGGTCTCTTGGTCTCTGATATCTCACTCCAGGGCAGAATAACCTCTTTACAAGATCTGTGATTTGCAAGTTGTTTGGTTCCCCAAGCCAATGAAAGAGGCTGGGGGACACCAAGCAGGTAGGGTCTCCAATCTGACCAGCAAGACACCTGGCCCAAGGCAACACTTGATGAATACTTGTTGAACGGAAGAAAAAAAATGAAATGGTGGGTATAGAAATGCTACAAGATTCCCTTTTCTCTATACTGGAGCTCCAGGTATAAGGCTTCATTAGAAAAGAGAAGAAAAAAAAAACAAACAAACAGGTTCCATTACATGAAAACAGACTGAAAACCATAGCACTGGAGTAGACAGTGCTGACCCCCAGTCACCAGTGGATTTTTAGTGAAGAGCTGATGTTGGGCAGTGGAGAAAAGAGATGAGAAGAGGAGATGACCTAAGGAAACTGGAACCATTGCTCACAATTGGATCACTGCCTCCCTCTAGTTCAAAAGACCTAAACCTGTAATCCTTGGAACCCCTGCAGACTTGGCAAAATTTTGTGTACAGGCTTTTTTTCTAGGCAGAAGATACAGAGTTATCAGATTTTCAAAGGAATATGTGACCTATAAAAAAAGTAAGCAGCACTGCTCAAGTCACTAAACCTCCACAGACAGGCAGTTTTAATAACAAGGACTCTGAACGCTTTATTGCCAAAGAAATGGCAAGACAGGAAGGACTGACTGGCCCAGAGCCACACAGCAGGCTTGTGGCAGAGCTAGCATCTACATCTGAAATTCAGATGATGTTCCTTCTGATATATCAAGGGTCCTTAACCTGGAGTTCCTGGTTGAGCTTTGGGATCTAAGGATTTGCTGAATGGCATGCAAAACTGGGAAGATGCGTACTTTTCCATGAGAAGGAGACAGTGCTTTCATCTGATTCTCAAAGGGGTCTGTGACCTAAATAAGATTAAGGACCACTGTGATCCTTGATTCCCCACAGAATCTGGAGAACTCGTATGTAGAGCTGTTTCTGAGGCAACCAACCTTTGATCAGGGCTGAGGTGTATGTTGGTGAGCCTTGGTGCTCTTGCCCAAACCTGGCAACCCATCCAAGGGCTGGTGCCAGTCCTTTCCCCCAAGAAACAGTTGAGAGTGAGACAGTGCGTTTGCTGACAGAACTGAGTGTGCTGAATGGAAAGGTTACAGAAACTTCTTGACATCAGCTGAGATGTCAGAGCTGAAGCTTTGGACATGCTCAAACACCTTCCACCAAGATGGGCTCTGTCCCCTGGGAGACTGAAGGAGCAGGCGAGCCAGCGAGCACTCAGTTAAATGTCGTCTTAATTTGGAAAGCGCAGGGGGACTTTTTTTTTTATCAATAGTCAGCCATTCTCCAGCACTAGGAGCGCCACAATGCAGTGCTCACTTGGAGCCCGGGGGCAGTTTCAAGACTGACAGGCAGCCTCTCTGTCTGTCACCCAACTTCAGCTTGGCAGCTCACTGACCCTACCTCTCTGACTGAAATGAGAGGGATATGGCAACTACCACCCTTGGGACTCTGGAGAGAACACAGCAAGACAGGAACAGGAGGGGAAGAGTTTCAGCACAGGCTCAGCCTGGCACACACTGTGCACCTAGAAAACAGGTCAGTATTTTCCAGTCCCTACTGAGTAAGTGGGTACAATATAGTGGGTCGGGGGGGGGAAGGCATGATCAGAAACATTCATTCAACAAACATTTTGTATTTATGAGTAATTACTAAGGGTCAGAAGTAGCACTAGGAATGGCAGTGGGGGGAGGGGTACACAGAATCGTTTAAATATTTTAAAGCAATTGCTATGTGTTGGGTAGTCTTGGCACTGGCTGATGTCAGGTGGAGAGAAGATAATGTATAGAATCACTCATTCACTGAATGAAATTTACTGAACATTTGCTTAATGCCCTGCACTGAAAATATAATGAACCAAACAGCATCCGCAGTGTCAGTGAAAAGTTAAAGTGTTAGTCATGTCTGACTCTTTGTGATCCCATGGACTATAGCCCACCAGGCTCCTCTGTCCATGGAATTCTCTAGGCAAGAATACTGGAGTGGGTAGCCATTCCCTTATCCAGGGGATCTTCCCAACCAGAAATCAAACCCTGGTCTCTTGCACTGTAGGCGAATTCTTTACCAGCTGAGCCACCAGGGAAGCCACAGTGGCAGGGCCCTCTGAAAACAGCATCTCCAGATAAGGAAACTGAGGCAGCAGAGCCTTGGCAAAGGGCTCACTGCTGAGGGCACCAGGGCTCCAACACTGGGTCATCTGGACCCAGGTTGGCCCTGCTAATGGGGCCACCTCCCTAGCCTCCCCTCACTTTCCTTTCAGGGCACTGACAATGAGTCATTAATAGTGGAATTTTAATGGCAAAAGCACAGCAGTTCCAAGGGCTGCGAGGAAGCCCATCCCCTGGGGCTGTACAGAGACCGCAGGGACTGAACAGCTGAGGATTTTTGGTCCCTTGACAACATTCATCTCACGACTCTCCATCCTTCCTTCTCCACAACGGGAGCTTAAAAATATCCCCCTCTGTATCTGGCATGCCAGATTGGATTAGCACTTAATTTGTAAAAACCGATGGGGAGGGAGAGCCCTGCCTGGCCATCACCACAGGAAGCCCAGGCTCCCCAGACTGTCTGAACTGCCCCTTGGCCCCAGGCATGACCAGAAAAGCTGATAATCAGAGAACCCCCAGTGACAAAAGGAGGGGAAGAGGCTGGGGAGTGTGGCTCCATGGGAAGGCAGGAAGTGACACTTTACACAGGGGGTGCCCCAGGAAGGTTACCAGCTATCTGAGGGGACCTGGGCTCTGTGCCCAGCTCTATGAGGGGAGCACTCGGTTAACCAAGTTCTTTACTGCAGGACTTCTTGGAACCTTGAATATGCTGATGTATATTGTGAATCTATAAAAAGGGGATGTCTAGTGCAGCGTTTCCCAAACTTATCTGACCACAGACCTTTTTTTTTTTTTGCAGAGAGATAAGTGTGCTGCACAGCTTAAAACCCTGAGCTTTAACCAGTGTGTCTTGAGCCCTTACCTGCACAATGGGGCCTCATGCTAAGTGCTGAGGATACTGGAATCCAAAGAAAAAGTCCCTGCTTCCAAGGAGCCATCTGTGGGAGGAAGCCACAGGAGGGGACCAGCGGGGTGGAGCCCGTGTTCAGGGCAGCCCTGGAAAGGGAGTAGAGGGCAGGGGAGGTGCGGGAGCTGAAGGAAGCTTAGGGCTCCAGTGGCGAGACCACTAGAAGTGGGAGGGGGTGCGGCCTGCAGAGAGAGAAACGTGAACTCCCCTCCTCAGATCCTCCCCACTTGGAGCTAGCCATGCTGGGTGGTCTTTCCCATTTGAACAGTTCCTAGGGGCTTGGTCCTCAGTCCTTGCCACCCCGCACCCTCAACCACATCTCTGCTATTGAACTTGGGCTAACATCCAGAAGCTGGGGAACAGCTATGCACAAATTCAGTAATTGGAGTCATTAGTGTTGACTCAGAAATCATTTTTTTCTATGTCTCTCTCTTGGAGAAGCTTTTAAGACCCTTTAAATTGGTTAATGGAGAGTTTAGATATGAGGATGGAGCCTCGGTTTTCGGCTTCCCCTGCCCGTCTCCCTGGCTTTCCCCAACATACTCAAGGGCAAGAGTGATGAGATAATCTCCAGTATCTCTTTTATTAAACTCCCATCCATTTCTGGCACAAACCTTTCACAAATGAGGATCTTGAAATCTACACTCGCTGGTACCAAGACTCCTGGGCCTCAATCTCCCTCCTGTCAGCAGGACGATAATAAGGCTTTCACATAAAATTACAGTGAGAACTGTGCAAAAAAGCCCTCGGCCAGGGGTCAAGAGACAGGATTCTAGTCCTGGCCTGATGACTCACAAACCCATGGAAACAGGGCATCACTCTGCCTCCTGGGGCCTGAGTGCGCACCAAGGTCCTTTCGCAGTGAAATGTCCCACCTCAGCCCTGGTGGGTAGGAGGGCAGACACTGCTGCCCTTGGCCCATAGTTGAGGAAACAACACAGCGAGTCAGGCCACTGCTTCGAGGGGATGTGGCCAGAACTGTGGTCTTTATACACTTCCCTCTTCTTCACTGTGCTGGCCAGGTACTTAAGGTTCTTTGGGGAGGCAGGTGGATAACTGGCCTCTTCTTTGGGATTCAAGTTGTGGTATCTCTCTGAGAACTTGCAGGCTCCATCTTTAGGGCTGAGTGAAGTGTGAAGGCCTGAAAAAGTCAAACAGTTATATCAGGCCTTTGGACACTAAGCTCCTTCCTTCCAAATCAAAGGTGAAATGGATACAATCATGGATCTAGTGGAGATGAACAAAAGCAACATGATTCAGCGTTTCCTGAGCTGTAGGCGTTCGTGGAACCACCCCTTTGGATCTGTGCTTCGTTTATGCAATATCACAAGGTTTTTCTCAAAGTTGATTCACTATTTTTTAATATCTGTGAAACTATAATACACTAATCACATTTTATAATATATATTAACAATACAAATACTAAAATAAAAAAATATTAGCTTGAATGCTACCTGAAATCCTCTTGTGAACCACTGGAGGCACACACATCAGGTGCTGGCAAAAAATGATGTAGTCTGAGCCTGAGGAAACTGAGGCCAGGCAAGGGGGAAGGGAAGTGATTTCTCAAAGACAAAGGCCAAGGCAAGGACCAGGGTCTCTGGCCCCTTCAGTATAAAGTTTTCCCCAGGTCAATGAAGGAATCTTTTATGCACAGACGAAATGACTGTGAACGCATCCACAGCTCATTTGTGGGCCTATGAGAAATGATCAGAGTCATCTATCAGCCATGTACTTGAAATGGCTCAAAAACCTAAGCTCCCATGGAATTTCCACCCCAGAAAGGGATACTGCTGCCCTGTTTTTGTTGCCATCTCACCTCCTTCCTGCCCGCCCCTCCCTCCAGCACCGGTGAGAGATCCTGGTGACTGCATCTCACCTTAGCCAAAACCCAGTCTGACGAGACTCCTTTCCAAGGGGTAGGGGGATGGGGGGATGGCCCTGCTGGGGGCTCCAGGGCTGGCTCGGAGATGCCCGCTTCTACAGAGAAGGCCAAGGTTCCCTGTGCTTGAGGCGTGTGGCAGGCAAGAGGCTCCTGCCAGCAGGCTCCTGTTCAGGCTGCAAAGAGAGGGGCTGGAAAACGACTTCAGTCCTCTCACTGCTAGGTCGCTGGGCCCTAGGGCTGTGAGGAGAGGGGAGAGCAATGTTACTCTGTGTTCTTGGACTTCTACTTTGGAGCAAGGGTTTCTTAAAGGACTTGGATCCCCTGGCATTGTTCACCAAGTCAGCCAGAGTGAGTTAGGGGTGAGCAGGGCTCCCAGAGCCCTAGACTGTAAGTCGGGGCTTGGAGGCAGCCTCAGGATAGTGCCCCTCCTGACGAGTCATCTGAGAGGCCACCACATATTCAACATTACTATGTGCCAGGCTATGTTAAGCCCTTGGCTGTTGTCTCATTTAATCCTCAATGAGTTTCCAGAGATTGATTCCAAGATGGCAGAGTAGAAGGACGTGCCCTCATCTCCTCCTGTCAGAGTACCAATAATTAGCTGTTGAACAGTCATCAACAGGAGGACACAGGAACCCACCAAGAAAGGATATCCCACATTCAAAGACAAAGGAGAGGCCACAATGAGATGGTAGAAGGGGACGCAATCACAGTAAAATTAAATCCCAAACCCTCCAGGTAGGTGGCCCACAAACTGGAAAACAACTGTATCACAGAAGTTCTCCCACTGTTGTGAAGGTTCTGAGCCCTACGTCAGGCTTCCCAGCCCAGGGAACTGGCAAAGGGACTGGGAATCCCCAGGAAATCTGACTTTGAAGGCTGGAGGGATTTGATTACAGGACTTCCACAGGACAGGGGGAAACAGAGACTCCACTCTTAAAGGGCGCAAACAACCTAATGAGTTTTTTCAGAGGTAAAGAAAGAGAAGTGCAAGAATATGCAATCCAAGTTCAGTGATAGAGCAGGGGTTAAAACTCAGGTTTGATCTGTCAGACTCAAAAAGCTGGGCTCATACCCACCAATGGAGCAGGAAGTAACACAGAGACAGAAGGCTACTGTCACCCGCTTCTCTGTCGCAGGGTACTAAGCTCAGGGAGGGACCTGATGGCTGTGATTCTTGTCTGTACCTGCTGCCTCCGTGGAGAAGAGAGCTCGCAGCCTTTCCTGGGCGGGCGTGTTCCCCAGAGCTGCTGACTGCTGGTAACATCTCATGGCCTCTCCCAGACTCCTCTGTACCCCAAGGCCCTTCTCATAGCAAATTCCCAAGTGGTATCTGCTTTGTGAATCCTAAAGGAAGAAATGGACAGACACACAGATGCACACACACGAAGGACTGAGAACTGAAATGCTGGGGCAGGAGGAAGGCGCGGCAGTCAGCAGGCTGGCACTTCACCCCCGCAGGGTCAGGCCCAGCCCCGACTCCCTCGCTGGACCAAGGGGTCTCAACTCTGAAAAGCCAGAGGCCCAGAACAGAGGGAACAGGGATCCCTCCACCCAGAGCAATTCCGGCCAGAGCAGTGTGGAAACTTGCTGAGGATGGTACTGAAAGTCTGTGAGAGGCACTCAGTCCTGCTATGGGAGCACAAGGAGTCAGGCCCCTGAAGGTTTGCCTAAAAGAGCCAGGAGCTGTTTCTCCTGGTAGAGGGTAGAGGCTGGGCTTCTGCAAGCCCTGTATGCCTTCCTGATCTCTGCCCGGATGGTTACAAAGCCTATGTTGCCGAGAACGTGTTCCTCCTCCTTTGAAAGGTTAAAATGCTTTCATCCCTTTGCCTTTGGCTCTGGGTCCTCTCTCTCTCTCGCTGAGAACTAGCAATATCAGGTAGGGATTAGGAACCCAGTCTGTACAGCCAGATGTCTGAGTTCCAGTCTTAGCTTCACCACTTCCCAGCTGTGTAACCTCAGACATGACAGTCTATGTCTCTGTGCCTGTCTCCACATCTGTAAAGTGAGACTAATAACAGCACCAACCTTATTAACCCTGTGGTTAAGATTAAATGTGTCAGTACATGGAAAGTGTCTAGATTAGTGTTATTGTTATCACACTTGTCATTGCCCACATCGTTACTCTCTCCCTCTCTGTAATAAATATTTTCATTATATTCAGTCTCCCAATCATGGTTCCATTTCTCTTCTGCCTTCTAAAGTCAAATTTCTGAAAAGTTTCTGTAACATGTAGACCAGAGTCTATATAATAAATATGGTAGACTCATGGCTACAGGCCAGGTTAGAATACAGTCAGGTCAAAATACCCATGCTGTTATGCACATACATGTTATATAACATCCCTTTGTGTACTTTTCCACCGGGCCAGCTGAGTGACTAACACAGGCCAGGGTGTCCCCAGGATTGTCCCTCACGTGGTCCTGAGGCCCACCCAGCTCTAGGAAGGCTCTGCAGCTATTTCATGGAAAGGCAGGCACAGAGGCTGGTATTGTTTGGTGATACTGGTCCCTTTTGATGGCTACTGCAAATACTTTGGTCTTCCCATGTAGCTCAGTGGTAAAGAATTTGTCTACCAATGCAGGAGAGGTGAGTTCAATCCCTGTGTTGGGAAGATCCCCTGGAGTAGGAAATGGCAACCCACTCCAGTATTCTTGCCATGGACAGAGGAGCCTGGCAGGCAAGTCCACGAGGTCACAAAGAGTCAGACATGACTGAGCATGCATGCCACCATGGCAGATACTTTGGACAACACAGAGTGAACAGAGTGAAAAAGGAGTATTCTGATGCCCAAGAGTTCACTGAAGCCATCACCATGTTGACCAGAAAGCAAAGAGAAGCAGCAGCCCTTATGCAGGGAAATTCTAGTACATGGCCATTGTTGGCTTTAATTCAAGGCTCCTGGTCCTTCAAGATACAACTCAAAAAATATATACACTGGTCAGAGACACTTGAGGATACAGCAGACCCACAGATGTCTTTTCAGTGATTCACAGTGACATAAAGCTCTGAAATTTCCTTCATTAAAAATATGTTTAACTCAATATTTCCTGAACCTATCTGAACATTTTTTTTCTTTTATTATTTGTGTGAATGCTCTCTGGAACAGACTCTGGGTTATGCTACCTGGATGCCAATCCCTACTTCATAGACAAAAAGACATCCTCTACCCCCCTAAACTGCTCAATGTCTTCACTTCAAGTGTCTTCTGACTTCCCTGGACTAAGTTCCTTGTGATGGTACACCTTTTATGTGTGCGCTTTACAAAGTGCTTTCACACTTATTATCTCAGTTAGATTCTGATCCTCACGACAACCCTGTGAAGCAGTAGGCAGGTCAGGCAGGTATTATTACTCCAATCTTAGAGATGAGGAAAACAAGTGACCAGCTCAGTAGTATGCTAGTAAAAATAACAACTAGCTTTCTAAGGGGAAAAGCCCTGCTGTGTAGCATTTGGCAATTCTGTGGTGCTAATGCTCCCCCAACAGCTGATTTCTAGCTAATGACAATTCTTCTACGCTGGTGTGAGCTGACATCAGCACACCACTGCCCAAGGGGCACACAGTAAGTTAGTGAGAGTTAAGGCTTGAAGCCAATGCTCCTATCAACCTTCTTCTAAGCATGGTACCCATTCCCAAATCCCTTCCTCTATTCGATCTGATCCCCACCATGCCTGGATATGGAGACCTCATACCCCATTGTTGGCTGCAAGCCAAAGATATTTCACAGCTCTCCGCTCGTCCACGTAGGGCTCCTTGGTGAAAAGCACCCCAAGGAAAGCTTGGGCCTGTGGTCAAGGAGGAAGGAAAAAGGTATCCTGGTTACTGCCTAGTTCAACATGACCCAAGTATCCAGGAAAGACCCTACCAATGGCACTCACCTCTCGTAAGCCTGAGTCTGCAGCCTGCTTCAGCATGGACACTGCCCTCTGCTGCTCATGGTCACACGAGGAGCCTGGGTCTTGTAGCAGGCACCTTGCATAGCGGTATTGAGCCAGGCTGTGGCCCTGGCTGGCAGCCAATTGGTAATAAAAGGCTGCCTGGGGTGAAGGGGAAAATATCCAGTCAACTGAGAACTCTGTAGGCTGCCATTTTTTGGAATGAAGTTTTAAAAAATTATTTTAATTATATAATATGTAATCATTGTATCAATAGATTAGTCAGAAAATACAAATAAGTCAAAAATAGAAACAAAATTCCAAGAAATCCTATCTTCTGAAGATCGTTCTCTGTTAATATTTTAGTGTACAGCCTTCCCCCATATGCTATAATATTAACATACACATATACACATTATATATGTATTCACACACACATATCTAAGTGTGTGTGGGGGGGAGGTGTGGGTGTGTGTGTGTAGGGATAGAGAGAACTACACTATTTTGTAACCTATTTTTTTTTTCACTTAACACTACACCCTGGTGGCTCAGTGATAAAGAATCCACCTGCCAATGCAAGAGATACAGGTTTGATCCCTGGTTGGAGAAGATCCTACTTGCTGCAGATCAACTAAGCCTGTGCGCCACAACTCTTGAGCCTGTACTCTAGAGTCCTGGAGCTGCAATTACTGAAGCCCATGCACCCTAGAGCCCATGTTCTGCAACAAAAGAAGCCACCATGATGGCTTTGCTGCATTGCAACAAAGGGCAGCCCCTGGTCTCTGCAACTAGAGACAAGCCCATGCAACAGTGAAGACCCAACACAGCCAAAAATAAAGAAATGAAATAAATAAAACTGTTAAAAAAAGCTGCTAGTTTAAAAAAAGTAATACACCATGAATACCTTCCCCTATAAATAAATATAGTACATCATTTTTAAGGCCAACATAGATGTTAACTAACCAATTTTCTATTGAAGAAACTTCAAATTGCTTCCCGTTTTTGGGCCATCATATACAATTCTAAGAAATAACATTCTTATGTACAACATCTTTGCCTACCCTACTTTTTGGAATTAATTAATCCATTCATCAAGGTAACATTCTAGGTCATGAGGATACAGCTGCAAAGAAGAAAGACAAGGTCCCTGGCCTTCCTGTGTTTGGAGTTTAAATTCTGAGAAGCTGGAGACTTATTTATTTTTCCCTCCAGACTTGGAGAGAGAAGCTGGACTTTCCCAAGCCATGCCCCCTGCTCATTTCTGGAGGTCACTATGGGCAATGCAGCACAGACAATGGGCCTGGGGGCAGGAGGAGGTGCGGTACCTTGCTGGGGTCCCTGGGGGTGCCCCTGCCATGCTCGTGACACAAGCCCACATTGTACTGTGCTTTGCTGTAGCCGCGGTCTGCTGCTTTCTGGAAGTAAGAAAAGGCTGCCATGTAGTCCCCATTCTTCATGTTCTCTGTCCCTGTAAGAAAGCACAGGGTGTAAACACAGCTTCCTCTGTGAACTTCCCCACATCCTTAGTCAGATACCCAGAGGCTCCTTCCTTTCTTTTTTGTGCTAGACACTTTGCATGTATGTATTTCCATCCTCTGAGTATTTCCATCGTATACTCCAACCTTCTCTTGGGAACAGCATCCTAATTTCCCTTTGGGAACAGCCCTCCCCCAGTGCTGTCAATCAGTGTGCCTCTGCTCTTCCCAACCAATGAGACCCTCTCTCAGGAATCTGAATCTTGATCTGGTTTCAACAGGAGAGAGAAAGCCCTTGCAGGTTATTCTGATGGCAGCACTCTCCAGACACTGATGCTCAGTTACTGCCCTCTAGATTTCTGGAGCCTCTCTGATTCCTGTCCTTTCTGATTCCTTGGCAGGAAGCTATATATCCCAATAGATTCCTTTTGTGCTTAGGTTAGCCAAAGTGGGTTTAGGCTGCTTGTCACCAATGTAAGGTAACTGATACAGCTGATACTGTTAATCTTGCTTTATGAGAAAACTGTGAGAGATAATATAAGAGACCCCAGCTCCAAAGCCCATGTTCTTTTTATCATCCGAACAAACAGGAAAACAGGGAAGAGGCTGGGCACGGCCTACTCTCAACTCTAAGCCTGTTTTTCCTGCCTGGGAGGCCTTTTTCTGCCTCCATCATCAGGCTGTCCCAACCTGTTTCTGTTCTAGAATCTTCAGACCACACTCAGGCTTTAAACACTCTTCTGGCACTTACTTTATATATAAGCCTTTTTCTAGGAACTAAACTGTTTCGAGAGCACAAGCCCTGTCTCCTCAATTAGACTGTAAAATCCCGGAGGCAGAAGCAGAAAAAGAATGTAGAAGAAGAAATAACTCTGCATAGGGTGAAAGCTCTATACAAATGCAAAATATGATTATGGCTTACGCTCCCTTTGTGCTCTGCCACAGTGCTGAGCACTTGCTGAATAAATGAATATGTATATGAAGGAAGGAATGGGCAAGAAAATTCTCAGAAGACGGTCTGCCCATCAAAAATCACAAAAAGCTAATGAGGTGGAAGCTGGGTTCCATTCAGCTAGCAGTGAATGAGTCACCTCCCGGCTGCCTGAAAACTCACTGTCAAGGGTTCACAGAGCCCTCTGTCCTTGAGGAGAAGACTCCAGAGGGAGAAGGATCCCACCCTGTCTCCATTCCCCACACTGGCTCCTCTGCCTCTAACCTAGACCAAGTCGCTGTCACATTTTGTTTAACCATTAGCTCCAAGCTAGTTTCCTGTTTCCCTTCTGGCATTTCTATGATCCACATCTGTCTACACAGCAGGCAGAAATTTTTTTTTTTTTAATTTGGCTGTACTTACATCATGCAGGATCTAGTTTCCTGACCAGGGATCAAACGAAGGCCCCCTGCATTGGGAGCGCAGTCTTTACCTCACTAGACCACCAGGGAAGTCCCACAGGCAGAGAGATCTTTGAAAAAGTAGATCAGATCACATCACTGCCCCTGCTTCCTGCTGCAGTACAAAAGCCCTCCAGTGGCTTCCTGTCTCACCCATTGTGGCTCAGAGGCCTGATCAGATCTGGCCCCTGCCTGTTTCTCTAATTTCATCTCTTTCTACTCTCCTGGTGATCCCTGAGCTCCAGCCACATTCACCCTTTTTTCCCTTTAAACAAACAAAACTCAATCTTGCCTCAGGACCTTTGCACTTGCTATTCCCTCAGCTTGAAAGCTTTCTCCAAACAGAAACAAACTGGCTTATTTTTGTCAGTCAGGTCAAGGATCTTTCCATCTGTGATTCAGTCAGGTCAAGGCCTTCCAAACCAGAGCTGCTCCTTGTCCAAGTCACTAATGCATCCCCCTGTGTAATTTTCTCCATAAGATTTATCGTCAACTGAAATCTCTTTTTTGTTTGTCAATTTATTGTTTTTCTCTCCCTCAGCTCACACAACAGCTCTATGAGAGTAAGGACTTTGTCTTGTGAAACACCGTGTCTCCAACAACTAAAACCGGGCTTAGCAAAGGTGACTATTTAATACATCTATACTGAATGAATCCCAGCCTTTCACCCACAAGCCCATTAGACTCCAAGAGATGCTGCTGGGGGTCTGGGTCTCCACATGAGAAGGCCTGAAACAAGCCAGGTCACTGTGGTGAATAGGACAAATGTTGAGAGGTATCTGGGTCTCCAGATGTGGGTAAGTAAGGGCACTTGAGGGCCTGCACCAAACCTCAGGAGACTATCTTTGCCTAAGTGTGGCAGAAAATTCAAGGTATCATTCCAAGATTTTTCTCCTTCTGACACAGTAACAGAATTTCCATGTAAGCACATCGTCATTCAGCTAACGACTACATCTCCCAGGCTCCTCTGAGGCTAAATATAACTTCAAGTCTTCATTCTGGACAATAATCTGTGCAACTTCTAGGCTGGGAAGGAGTGGTTCTTCAGCTTTCTCACCTTTCCCCTTCCAGCTGGCCAGTATTTGCATATGAGGTAAATGGGACCTTTAGCCTGTTTTAAGAATGGCAGAACTATTGGACTGAGAACAGGTCCCTGATACCACTGAGCCATTATGCCAGCTTCGGTCAACATACCTTGGAGAAAATAAACTCTCTAATGTTTATTTATGTTATTATTAGGCCATTAGCTGCCCTGACCTTATTTGACTTACCCCATATCTTTCCCATTTTCCCATCTGCCTTCCTTGAGACAGGGTCCACCCAGTTACCTAGGAAGTTGAAAGCGATGGAAACACTGAGCTGGAAGAGCTGCTGAATGGAAGTCACGGCCTCCTCGAGGGAAAGACTTTTTGATTTCTCTTGTTCCTGGGGAAGAAACATAGACTCATCATAGGACAGTTCCCTGGGAGTGCTGCCTGTCTAGGGAAATGTTACGGAGATCCAGATGGCCACATGGGCAATACCTGCTTTTCTTCAGTGGGCTGAGGGTGGGCCGGCTTCGCCTTAGACTTGAAGCTACTGCTGGCATGCAGGAAGCTAATGTCACTGGGATCTGCGAGGGAAAGGGCAAAGGAGGAAGGTGTTAGTTCTTTTTTCTCCCACTCTCCCAGTGCCCCCAGCCTTCCAGCCAGCACCAGTGCCAAGAACCAAAATAATTCCAAATTGCCCCAGAAAGCATGAGGACTCACAAGAATGACAATTCCCTTAGCTGGCATATGCAGCAATAAAAGTCCATCTGCCCAAATCCCCACCCCCACCCCACCCCGCCACAGCCTTCTGCTTTTATTAGCTGGGGCCATACCTTCCTCAAAGGGATTCTGATGCCTAGCTGCTCTCAAGGAGCTGGGTGAAGAGACGCTTTCAGGCTGAGTGGAGGGTTCTTCCTGGCCCAGCCTGCGTTCCCCAAGGCCAGTGTGCCTGGGAGCTGGGCTATTAGGGCTGGGCAGAATGTGTCTCCGCAGTGCTAGAAAGAGCCAGTGAGAACAGTCACATCAGAAGGGGATCAGTTCAGGGCTTCCCTGGCCATCCAGTGGTTAAGACTCTGTGTTTCCAATGCAGGGGGCGTGGGTTCGATCCCCAGTTGGGGAACTAAGATCCCACATGTGATTATACAGCCAAATAAATAAAATTTTAAAAAAAAGAGNCTCCAGTACTCTTGCCTGGAAAATTCCATGGACTGAGGAGCCTGGTAGGCTACAGTCCATGGGGTCCCAAAGAGTGCGACAGGACTCAGCAACTTCACTTTCACTTTCTCGCTGGAGTTCCACAAATGGTTTGAATCCCAGCCTTCTTACTTCCTGTTTCGTATTCTTGGGCGGTTTACTTAACCACTTTAAGCCTCGGGTTCTTGATCTATAAAGTAGGAAAATAATACGTCATGCAGTTGAGGTGAGGCTTAAATAACACTTTTTAATTGTTTAGTTCCCAACAGATAGTAAAAGCCTAGTAAGTGTAAGTTGGCTTAATGCAGCAGTAGAGGAAGTGAGTAGGCCAAAGGTATAGATATGTTCCAGTAGAAGCATGAGCATGGATTATTGGATACCATGGGAGAATTCAGGAAAGTAGTTGCATTTGAGCTGGACCTTTAAATATGAGTAAGAATTCACCAGGTGAAGGGAGAAGGGGAAAAGGCTTGCAAGCACAAGAAACTGATAAAGGCCTAGAAGGTTAACATTGGGAAACTTCAGAAATACGCTTACTTTGGAATTTGGGGCAGCCACCTTTCACATTCCTTGTGTTGCTGCATCAAAGTAAAATAACAGGCATGCTGGTTCGGGTCTCTTCTTCCTCCTAAGAACTTCTGCCTCCTTCCTTTCAGCAAGAGATGAGGGCGGGGGCGGGGGGGAGTTGGTTTCATTCCTTAAGGCTCAGCCACCTCCAGTTCTTTAGTGACAACACCTCAACTGTTCGAGCCCTTGCTGTTCTCCACTTTCCCCAATTCCTGTAGCACTTAGTTTCTTACCACACAATTTAGCAGTAATTATATGTTGTCTTGTTATTTAATTATCTCATTTGTGTAAGTCTAGTCTCCCCTGTTCTCTCCCTCAGGGCAGGGATGGCATTTTCCCATTTCGGGTCCCCCATAAGGCTTGACACAAACTGTCAATCTACAGAAGGTGTTCAAAAGATACCCACTGAGTTGACTGGATACTTTGTGCTGATGATTATTTCAGATAAGACCACCAGACCGCAGTCATAGGATTTATTGATTTGAGTGGAAATGTATTTGTTCCACATACACTGAAGGCCCTCCGTGTTTAAAGTGAGTTGAAAATTTTTGAAGATGATGTCTAGTCCTATTTGTAGAATGGCATTTCGGTGTCCCTTGTCTCTAGAAGCCTGTGAACACTAACAGATCATTTGACTGAGGGGTACTTGGCGAGGGCAGCTGTCTCCTCACTGATAGGCCAGATCACCTGTTTAGTGCTGCCCAGGGGAGGACTATGGGGATGACACCTTTGTTCCCTTGCCTTTACCTTGGCCTGAACTTCCAGGCCCAAACCATTAGCCTTTCTCTTCTGCTCCCAAGGTTGCTCTGTGTTGCCTGGCAGCTCTGAAAATCCTTCTACAAAGATAAGCTATCTCACTTACATTGGGAACTTACTGCCCAGATGTCCAGTTAATCACCTTTTGTTGATATCATTGTATAGTCAACACAGTGAATGTTCTAGACATTTGTTGTTGCCTTCATTCTGTAGACGTTCTTAATTTGCATTCATCAAGTATATGAGAGCTTATTCTGTGTTGGGGAATATCCTGAGTGTATGACAGTTTTTAAAAACTGGATGTGGCCCCTGCCTTCATGGAGACAGTAGTCTGGCAGGGTAAGCAAACTCATAGACAATTAAAATCCCAAATTGTCCTTTAGTTATATATTGCAGCACAGCAAACTCTCCAAAATTTAGTGGCTTAAAACAATCATGTTATTATTTCTCACAGTTCTGTGAATTGACTGGGCTCAGCTGGGCAATTTTGCTAGTCTCACTTGGGATCTGTCATGAGGTGGCAGTCAGATGGCAGCTGGGGCTGGAGTCATATGAAGACTCAACTAGGCCTCTTTCTTCATGTAGTCCCAGGGCCTCTCCAGCTGGGTAGCTGAACTTCATAAATAGTGGCTCAGAGCTTCTAAATGTACAGAAGTGGAAGCTGCCAGGCTTCTTCAGGCTTAGGCCTGGAAACTGCCCAGGGTCACTTCTTCACTCTGTTGGTTAAAACAATTCACAGGGTCATCCGAGCATCAGTGTTTGAGGGAAAGACAAAAGGGCATGAATACTAGGGAATGTAGGGAAAGTACAGAGTGCTATGGGAACACCCAGGAAGGCTCATAACCTAGGTATGGAAATCAGGAAAACTTCCTGGAGGCAGTGACCTCTAAACTGATGAACCTGAATGATGAGGCATGGAAACTAATCAGATGAAGAAGGGATGGGAAAACACAATTCAAGAAGGGTAAAGAACCGATGTAAAGGCCCATGGAGGCAAAGAGAGCAAAATTTAAGATCTATAGGCTATAGCTAGGGCAGAGGTGGTATGGGATAGCAATAGCCCTTCAGTACGGAGAGGTAAGTGAGACCAGATCACAAAGTCTTATTTGGTCCCCACCCCTACCCCATGTCTCGACTCTGTCTGGAGAGAATCAAAGAAGGAAGGATAAGCATGATCAGGCCTGCTTGTAGGATATTAGAAGGCTGTTGGCTGCTGTGTGGCGGACGGTATGAAGAAAGTCAAGCCCTTACCGTTATCCTGTCCCTTCTAGCCAATGACCTCAACCTCATCACTGAGAAGGCTGAGTCATTACCTCAGCACCTATACCAGTTCTTTTTGCTTTTTGTTAGTAGGAATTTGTATTATTTAAAAAATGCAAACTCCTTTGTGTTGTGCAAGTTGGGTTTTTGGGGCCATGCCTTGTAGCATGTGGGATGCTAGCTCCCCAACCAGGGATCAAACCTGTGCCCCCGGCATTGGGAACACAGAGTCTTAACCATTGGACTAAAGGGACGTTCCTTTGTGTAAGTTTTTGTTTTCATTTTGTTTTGTATTAGAAAAACAAACAAACAAAAAGTCACAGAAAGCCTGGTATTCCCAGTAGGATCTGGACATGAGGTTGGCTAGGTGGTCAACCAGTTCATACCTAAGTAAGTGTGAACTGTGTTAAGGAAGAGTTCGTCTGCTGAGAGCAGGGACTGTGCCAGGCTCAGTGGAGTCTACCCCTCACTTAAGAAATGGTCTATTAAAGGAGAGCCTACTCCAGTAAAAAAATGGTATTTATATAGCTTATAACAAAACCCTGCAGAACCATGCCACACACAGCTCTCTCCCCTCTCATCCTACTACCTAGAGACAACCATTTTCAACTTAAGATTTCAGGAAGAACACAGAAGAACACTGGAATGGGACTGACTGGCCTCCAGTCCATCTCTCCTACTTGCCAGCTGAGTGACCTTGGTCAAGTGAACTACAGTCTTTTATCTTGGTTTCCTCATCTGTAAGGTGGGAATGCTAGTCGTACCCTTCTCATGAGGTAACACATCACTGAGTGGCACATGGTCAACAAGCAGTGATATGAAGAAGGCTCTAACTTGAAGAGCTGCTGTGAGCACAGATGTGGATGTTTAGCTGCACACTGTCCAAACAAATGGAAGGCATGAATGTGAGTCGAAGGAAATGACAAGAACACAAACTCATTTGAAGAGGTCTGTCTCTTCTTTGTCTTAAGGCCAGACTGTGTTCGTTCCTAGTTCCATTCCCTTCCTGTCTCTTCTAGAGCCTTGTCTCTATAACTATCCTGACCCTCATGACAAGCATACATCTATTAGTTTTTTCTTTCTATGACATATACACAGGCCTTTCCGATCTTGGAGAACATCCTTTATTTGATCTCCTGTGTTTTTCAGCTCCTATTTCATTCTCTCCACTGTCAGATTTCTTAATTAACACACACATCGCCTCCCATTCCTTCCTGACTCCACTTTTCAGCTGCCTCTCAGCTTCCATCGCTATTCTTCTGACACAACTGTCACCAGGGTCATCAAAGACCACCTCATTAACCACCTGTGGGCCTTCGCTCAGTCAGCCTCCTTGACCCAGAGCATTTGACTCAGTTGACCATCCGCTCCTTAACTCTCACATACCAAACTGCTTCATCATCTCTCTTTCTTATTTCTGTCAACTGTATCATTTCCCCCAACCATTCAGGAATAAACCTTGAACTCAGGGTTCCTTCAGCTCCTTTCTCTGCCCCCCCCCCACATTACTTTTGAGTCTTACTGCAAATATTAGAAACTCGTCGAAGCTAGCTTTTTAGAAAAGCCTAATCAGAATATGGAGGAGTGGGGGACAGCTAATGGAGCCCCAAAGACAGGATGCAACTGGAGCCCAGGAAGGCCCAGGACTGTAGAGTTGGAGTCAATGAAGTGAGTTCTCTCTCTTTAGATTTCTCCAGAAGGAGACTTTTGGGATGATCTGCACCCCAGAGTGTCAGACACACCCACACCCAGCTAGTCGCAAGTCCTGTAAAAATGGCCATCTTTTGTCCTTGAATTTGTCTCCTCTCCAGCTTCCCTTGTACTGGATCTCCTGTGTTTGTTTACCTCCTGATTACTGTTGCTGCTGTTGCTTCTTCCTCCTGACACTGAGTAACAGCACTGACCACATTTCAGTTCTCTGTCCGTTGCTCTTTGTTTGACTATCCTTCTGGGCTGCTGACTCCTAAACAGGAGTAGAGTGGTTAACAGCTTGAATTCCTGAGTCCTAATGGCCTGGGTTAGAATCTCCTACCACTTTCCTTGTTGTTGTTGTTTGTTTTTACTTATTTATTTTTGGCTGCATCTGGTCTTAGTTGCCCCAAGGCAGATGAGATCTTAGTTACTGGACCAAGGATTGAACCCATGCCTCCTGCAGGGTCCTAACCACTGGACCACCTGGGAAGTACCCCCTGACTCCACTTTATAGTTGAGTGAACTTGGCAAAGGTCAGTTTTCATTCCAATTCCAAAGAAAGGCAATGCCAGAGAATGCTCAAACTACCGCACAATTGCACTCATCTCACATGCTAGCAAAGTAATGCTCAAAATTCTCCAAGCCAGGCTTCAGCAATACGTGAACCGTGAACTTCATGATGTTCAAGCTGGTTTTAGAAAAGGCAGAGGAGCCAGAGATCAAATTGCCAACATCTGCTGGATCATGGAAAAAGCAAGAGAGTTCCAGAAAAACGTCTATTTCTGCTTTGTTGACTATGCCAAAGCCTTTGACTGTGTGGATCACAATAAACTGTGGAAAATTCTGAAAGAGATGGAAATAGCAGACCACTTGACCTGCCTCTTGAGAAATCTGTATGCAGGTCAGGAAGCAACAGTTAGAACTAGACATAGAACAACAGACTGGTTCCAAATAGGAAAAGGAGTACATCAAGGCTGTATATTGTCACCCTGCTTATTTAACTTCTATGCAGAGTACATCATGAGAAACGCTGGGCTGCAAGAAGCACAAGCTGGAATCAAGATTGCCGGGAGAAATCTCAATAACCTCAGA